>WOXC01009585.1:0-213442 GCA_011680675.1 Gymnobelideus leadbeateri | reverse complement strand
GGCAAATTGGATACCCACTCCAGACCTCCCTCCAAGACCACAATTCAGATCCAAGCAGGTTAAAGCAAGAGCAATTAACCCTCAGACTGATTGCTGGATCTCTCTACAGTTCACAGACCAGGAGCTGGAGCTGCCACTGATGCTGCAAAATGGCCTCTGTGCCATGTTTCCTCAGCAGCTTTTTGCCCCCAGCAAGGAAGCCAACATGTTCCCCAAATACTGGTCCCAAAGTCCATAGGGCACTAACCTCTCACTTTGTCCTAGGCATATCTGTGCTGATAATTCTGGAATCGCCACAGTTGCTGGTGTTCTGGGGTCCCTCCCGCCAGCTGCTGGCCCGGCCGCCTTGGGGCTAAAACCATGGCTCACAAGGGCCTGGGTTTGGCTCCCAGAGTGCTGCACTGTCAGTTCCCAGCGTGCTGTGCTACCCGCTCTCAGAGCACTGTGCTGGCCTCTCCCTGCAGGGCTGCTGGGCTGTCCTCAGCAGGAGGGTAGCTTCTCTGTGTCATTCTGTGGGTACTGGGGCTCCAGAAGTTGTTCAAATTCCCCTTTTACATTGTTTAGAAGTGGTGTGGGGCAGAGCACCTTGGAAGTGCTGTTTCTACTCTGCCATCTTGGCTCTGCCCCCTGGGGAATTCAAAATTTTAAAATCATATGTTTAATATATATATATATATATATATATATATATATATATATATGCTATTATTAACATTATTTTACATTTAAATGGGAAATAAAATATAAAGGCACTGGGGCATAGAGATCCACTGTGCCCTACTGGAAAGTTGTAGGGGGTATGAGAGAAGAAGCGGGAGATGGCAGATTGGAGGAGTGGATATTCAGTGGGGTCACTATTTTGGGGTGGTCGGTAGAGGAAAAAATGGGGAGAAAATTTGTAACTCAAAATCTTGGGGAAATGAATGATGTAAACTAGAAGTTAATAAAGCATTCGATAAAAAAAGAGTGCATAGACAAGTATTACATAAGAAAAAAGGTATAGAATGGATGGCTAACCAAATCACTGCTCCATCAAAGTAAACTTCCTTTACCTACAAATTCAACTTGTTAATATAGCAATTATTATGGTCTTCTCCCTCTACATTATTCTAAAATAAGTACATCATTTTACATGGGGCACGTAAGAGATGCTGTTATTCCTAAATTATCAGACAGATTTGGCTTGCATGCCATATAGTACTTTATAAAGAAGCAAAACTGATTGGCTCAGTAAATGATGTAATCTGAGAAAAGTACACTGCCTTAGGGTGCATTCACTTGACTCCTGGAGTGTTATCACTTTAAAAAGCATTAGACACTTCTGAATTTGGCACAGAATAGTCACTAAAGCACTTTTCTGAAGTGAAGGTTTTAGTCCATTCTCAGTCTCCTTCCATGCAAATTCAAATATGGAACTATCCCCAGGATCTAGACAAAATCAGTCAGAGGGCAATTCAAAAAGAAGTTCAATCTTTTTGGTCTCTATTTCCTATAATGATTTAGTTGAGCTATCCACAAACATTTGTTTGAAGTTGAACTTCTTTTTTTTTAATATTGTTTTTGTTTTTTTTTTAATTTCTGGTTTACATCATTTATTTCCACCAAATTTTGAGTTACAAATTTTTCCCCATTTTCCCCTACCCACCACCCCAGAATAGCAGTCCCACAAGATATTCCCTCATTCAATCTACTCTCTCCCCTATCTTCTCCCATACCTCCTTCGACTTTGTGATTAGGGCAAGGTGAATCTCTGAGCCCCAATGCCTGGACATCTTATGAAACATTTAATTTTAAAACTTTGATTTTCAGATCTATTCCCTTACTCCCTTGTCACCCACTCCCTCTGAGAAGATAAGCAATTCAGTATGTGTTGTACATGTATATCTATGCAAAACATTACCATAGTAGATATATTGTAAAAGACTGCTTGTATTTCCCTCCCACCTGTCTCACCTCCCACCTGGTCCATTCCCTACTTTGATCCTGTCCCTCTTTGATAGTGGGTACTTCCAACATCCCCTCCCCCTAGAATGCCCTCCCCTCCATCATTCCCCCTCTCATCCCCCTTTCCCCTACTCAGGAGAGTGAGTGAGGGTAAGATATTCCATTTAGTATGTATGTGATTCTCTCCTTGAGCCAACTTCAATGAGAATATGCTTTTGCCTTTTTGCCTTCCTGTTCTTCCCCTCCCCTGCAACTACTTCCCCTTGCCTCTTCTACATGAGATAGTTTACCCTACCCTGTCTCTCCCCATCTCCTCTTGCCACTTTCCTCTCTCCCCTCTTGACTTCACCCCTTAAGAATCATCCCTTCCCATCAAATTCAACCTGTGCCCTCTATCCATGTATACCTGTAAACATATGCCATGTACCCTTCTTCAATTATTTTCATAATGAGAAAGGTTTCATCAAACACAGTTATTGTTTTTTCATGTAGGAATGTAAATAGTCCAACTTTGATAAGTTCCTTTTGATTTCTTTTCCTTGATTACCTTCTCAAGCATGTCTTGCTTCTTGTGTCTGAATGTCAAATTTTCTATTCAACTCTGGTTTTTTCATCAAGAATGCTTGAAAGTCCTTTATTCCACTGAATGACCATATTTTCCCCTGAAACAAGATACTCAGTTTTTCTGGGTAGGTGACCCTTGGCTTCAATACCAGCTCTTTTGCCCTCTGGAATATCATATTCCATGCTCTTTGATCCCTCAGTGTAGAAGCTGCCAGGTCATGTGCTATTCTGATTGTGTTTCCACAGTATTGGAATTGTTTCTTCCTGGCTGCTTGTAGTATTTTCTCCTTGATCTGGGAGTTCTGGAACTTGGCTATAATATTCCTAGGAGTTTTCTTTTTGGGATCTTTTTCAGGAGGCGATCTGTGGATTCTTTCAACCTCTATTTCCTCATCTGGGTCTAAAACATCAGGGCAATTTTCCTTGAGAATTTCTTGAAGGATGATTTCTAGGTTCTTTCTTTGATCATGGCTTTCAGGTAGTCCAATAATTTTTAAATTATCTCTCCGGGATCTATTTTCCAGGTCAGTGGTTTTTCCCATGAGATATTTCACATTGCCTTGTTTGGATCTGTTTAACAGCATCTTGATTTCTCATAAAGTCACTAGCTTCCATTTGGCCCAGTCTAATTCTGAAGGAATGATTCTCTTCAGGGAGCTTTTGAGATTCTTTTTCCATCTGGCAAATTTGGCGTTTTAAGGCATTCTTCTCCTCATCACATTACTGAGCCTCTTTTGCCATTTGAGTTAGTCTATTTTTTAAGGTGTTATTTTCCTCAGTCAGGCTGTTGATGGTCATTTCATACTTTTCTTGCATCTTTATCATTTCTCTGCCCAATTTCCCCCCCCACTTCTCTTATTTGCTTCTTAAAGTCCTCTATGGCCTGTAGCCAGCTTGTATTTTCATTTGGGGCTTTTGGTGCAGGAGTTCTGACCTCCCAGTCCTCCTCCTGTTCCATGCTTTGATCCTCTTTGCCCCTAAAATAGGAGTCTAATGTTGCATTTTTCTATTTATTTTGTTTCCTTTGCCTAAGCATATTGCCACTTATTTACTTGATTTGGGGGCTTGTTGCCACAGTAGGACTCTGCCACCAGACAGGAGAGCTTCCATCCCAAACATCGGGGTCTTCACAACTTCCTGAGGTTGGGTGGCCTCTGTAAAGCCTCCACCCACTCTGGCAAATTGGATATCCACCCCCAAACCCCCAGACCACAATCCAGATCCAGGCAGTTTAAAGCAAGAGCAATTAACCCCCAGACTGATTGTTGGATCTCCCTACAGTTCCCAGACCAGGAGCTAGAGCTGCCACTGATGCTGCAAAATGGCTTCTGTCCCGAGTTTCTTCAGCAGCTTTTTGCCCCCAGGGGAGGAAGCCGATGTGTTCCCTAAATACTGGTCCCAAAGTCCATAGGGCACTAACCTCTCACTTTGTCCTAGGCATATCTGTGCTGATAATTCTGGAATCGCCACAGTTGCTGGTGTTCTGGGGTTCCTCCAGCCAGCTGCTGGCCCAGCCGCCCTGGGGCTAAAACTGCGGCTCACAAGGGCCCGGGCTGTGCTCCCAGCATGCTGCACTGTCAGTTCCCAGCTCTTTGTGCTGCCTGCTCTCAGAGTGCTGCACTCGCCACTCCCTGCAGGGCTGCTGGGCTGTCCTCAGCGGGAGGTTAGCTTCTCTGTGTCGTTCTGTGGGTGCTGGGGCTCCAGAAGTTGTTCACAGTCCCCTTTTACATTATTTGGAAGTGGTGTGGGGCAGAGCACCTTGGAAGTGCTGTTTCTACTCTGCCATCTTGGCTCCGCCCCCCTGAAATTGAACTTCTAAGTGTATTTAGCTTTAGGGATTTGTATTTTCTAGATCTAGTGATATTGAAAGTAATGAGAGTGGGGTGACCATTTTAATTACAGACAGATATGGAAACAGTAAGTGTGTATGTAGGTGTTTTTTTTTAAAGTCTTTCAAAAAAAAACTAGCTACAAGAAACAATGTAGCAAGATTCTTTTTTTTTTTTTTTAAAGCAATTGGGGTTAAGTAACTTGCTCAAGGTTACACGGCTAGTCATTATTTATGTGTGGGTGCTCATTTTCTGAGGCCGGATCTGATCTCGGGTCATCCCAACTCCGAGGCCGGCACTCTTACTCACTGCGCCACCTAGCCACCCCTTTAGGGCAATTGAGTTTAAGTAACTTGCCCAAGGTTACACGGCTAGGTTTTTTTTGTTTGTGTGGATTTAGCTCCAAACTCAGGTCCTTCTGATTCCAGGGCTGGTGCTCTATTCACTGCGCCACCTAGCCGCCCCAAGCAAGATTCTTAAATAACATTTTAGTTCAAGCATGTATTATTCTGGGAGGAAGTTTTCTCTTTCTATACATTAAATGTGATAAATAAATTCAGGGATTTTTTTGTGTCCACTTTTTTACAAAGCTTTTACAACTGCCTTACATTCACTGCACTGCTAGGTAACTGTTCTTACTACTTTTTTTTTTCTTTTTAAACAAATGCTTTATTAACTTCTGTTTTACATCATTCATTTCCGCCAGATTTTGAGTTACAATCATTTTCCCCCCATTATTCCCCTACCCAACCTCCCAGGATAGTAGTCCCACAAGATATCACTTCCTCCAATCTGCTCTCTCCCATACCTTCTCCCATACCCCCATCGACTTTTCCATTAGAGGAAGGTAAATCTTTGTGTCCCAATGCCTGCACATCTTATCTCCCTATTACAAGCAAAAGAGTATTAATAATAGTATTTATATATATTTGAAACATTTAATGTTAAGACCTCGAATTTCAGATCCATTTCCTTCCTCCTTGTCACCCATTCCCTCTGGGGAGATAAGTAATTCAGTATATGTTGTACATGTCTAGCTATGCAAAACATTATCATAGTAGATATATTGTACAAGGCTGCTTATAATTCCCTCCCACTCATCCCACCCCCCACCTGGTCCATTCCCTACATGATCCTGTCCCTCTTCTATAGTGGGTACTTCCAACCTCCCCTCCCCCAAGGATGCCCTCCCATCCATCATCCCTCCTCTCATCCCCCTTCCCCCTATCCTGCTGCAGGTTGAGATATCCCATTTAGTATGTATGTCATTTTCTCCCTGAACCAAATTCAATGGGAATGTGGTTTTGTCTTTTTAGCCTTCCTTATTCTCCCCCTCCTTTGCAACCACTTCTCCTTGCTTCTTCTACATGGGATAGTTTACCCTGCCCTGTCTCTCCCCATCTCCTCTTGCCACTTTCCTCTCTCACCTCATAATTTCATCCCTTGAGTATTCTCCCTTCCCAACAAATTCAACCTATGCCCTCTATCCATATAACTGTAACCATATATACACACATTCACATATGTATTCATATGACCACACACCCTTCTTCCATTATTTTCATAGTGAGAAAGATATCATCAGTCACAGTTATTGCTTTTCCATATAGGAATGTAAATAGTTCAACTTTGATAAGTTCCTTTTGATTTCTTTTCCCTGATTACCTTCTCAGGCATCTCTTCCTTCTTGTGTCTGGATGTCAAATTTTCTATTCAACTCTGGTTTTTTTCCTCAAGAATGCTTGAAAGTCCTCTATTCCACTGAATGACCATATTTTCCCCTGAAACAAAATACTCAGTTTTGCTGGGTAGGTGACCCTTGGGTTCATTCCCAGTTCTTTTGCCTCTGGAATATCATATTCCATGCCCTTCGATCCCTCAGTGTAGAAGCTGCCATTGGCTATTCTGATTGTGTTTCCACAATATTGAAATTGTTTCTTCCTGGCTGCTTGTAGTATTTTCTCCTTGATCTGGGGATTCTGGAACCTGGCTATAATATTTCTTGGAGTTTTCTTTTTGGGATCTTTTTCAGGAGGTGATCGGTGGATTCTTTCAACCTCTATTTTGCCCTCTGCATCTAAAACATCAGGGCAGTTTTCCTTGAGAATTTCTTGAAGGGTGATTTCTAGGTTCTTTCTTTGATCATGGCTTTCAGGTAGTCCAATAATTTTTAAATTGTCTCTCCTGGATCTATTTTCCAGGTCAGTGGTTTTTCCCATGAGATATTTCACATTGCCTTCTATTCTTTCATTTGTTTGGATCTGTTTAACAGCATCTTGATTTCTCATAAAGTCACTAGTTTCCATTTGCTCCAGTCTAACTCTGAAGGAATGAATCTCCTCAGTGAACTTTGAGATTCTTTTTCCATCTGGCAAATTCGACTTTTTAAGGCATTCTTCTCCTCATTGCTCTTTTGGGCTTCCTTTGCCATTTGAGTTAGTCTATTTTTTAAGGTGTTGTTTTCCTCAGTCAGGCTGTTGACCCTCATTTCATACTTTTCCTGCATCCTTCTCATTTCTCTTTCTAATTTTTTCTCCACTTGTCTTATTTGATTTTTAAAGTCCTTCTTAAGGTCCTCTATGGCCTGCAACCCGTTCATGTTTTCCCCTGGGGCTTTTGGAGCAGGACTTCTGACTTCACAGTCCTTTTCCCGCTCTATGCCCCCAAAATAGGAGTCTAGGGTTGCATTTTTCTGTTTCCTTTGCCTTGGCATGTTGCCACTTAATTGCTTGACTTTGGGCTTGTTGCCACACTATGGCTTTAAGGCCAGATAGAGGAATTTTCGTCCCGAACGTGTGGGGGGCAATTTCCGTTTCTGGCAAGCTGTAAACTCACCCACAACTTCCACCCTAGATCACAATCCAGATCCAGGGAGGTTAAAGCAAGAGCGATTACCCCCCAAGACTGATTGCTGTATCTCCCCACGATTTGTAGGCTGGGAGCCGGAAATGCCTATGAAAACTACAAAATGGGGTGTCTCCTCAGTGGCTTCTAGCTCCCAGGGGAGGGAGCTGACGCATTCCCCAAATACAGGCCCCAAAGTCCATAGGACACTAACCTCTTACTTTGTCCTAGGCATGTCTATGTTGATAATTCTGGAATCGCCACAGCTCCTGGTGTTCTGGGGTTCCTCCAGCTGGCTGCTCGCCCTGCCGCCCTGGAGCTAAAACCTCGGCTCACGTGGACCTGGGCTCGGCTTGGCTCGGCTCCTGCGCTCTTGTGCTCTGCGTGCTGCCGGCTCCCAGACCGCTGTGCTGGTCCTTCCTGCAGGGCTGCTGGGCTGTCCTCAGCGGGAGGTTAGCTTCTCTGTGTCGTTCTGTGGGTGCTGGGGCTCCAGAAGTTGTTCACAGTCCTTTTTTACATAGTTTGTGGGGAATCTGGGGGCAGAGAGGCTTGGAAGAGCTGTTTCTACTCCGCCATCTTGGCTCCGCCCCCGTCTTACTACTTTTTAAAAGTGGAATAAGAAACATTATTGCTAAGATAAGTTCTGATGTTTCTTTTAAAATATTTAATCATTCTACTGCTGTTTCATTTTCAATTTTCATGCATGTTAAAATAAAGTTTGCATATTTTAGACTGTGTATTAAGTTTATAAAAGCCATAAAGACCAAAGAAAGGAATTCAAAGAAAAGTAACAATAATAATTATACATAAAGGTCAGCCAGCTAACACAGTGAATAGAACACCAGGCCTGGAGTCAGATAGATCTGAGTTCAAATTTGGCTTCAGGCACTTAATAACTATGTGACCCTGGACATGTCATTTAACCCCTATTTGCCTCTGTTCCCCATCTGTAAAATGGAGATACATTGGAGAAGGATATGGCAAATCACTTTAGAATCTCTGTGGAGAAACCCCAATGGACAAAATTTATGGGGGTCATATAAAGCAAGACATGAATAAACAACAACTATACATAAGCATCTGGACTTGAGAGTTTATCAATATGGATGTATCACAATGTGGAATCTACCTCCACTAATGTAGATAACAAATGATCTGTAATTTTACATTTTAGAAAGTTGCCTAAAGTATGGAGAGGTGGTAACTTGACCATGTTTACCCATTTAATATGTGTTAGAGGCAGGACATGAACATGGGTTTTTCTTGAGTCTAAAGCCAACCTTCTCTATACACTCTATCATGCTATCTTTTAGATGTAATTCCATATTTACTAGACAGGGCAGATCTTTGAGATGATAATTATCTACATACAATGTTTTGGGGAGGACTGAGAAGACCCACTTTTCTGACTTTGTCTTGCTACCACAGTATTCTTTACTGGAACATTACTATGCCTGCAGCACCAAAGATGCTAAATCAGGTGATGAAGAATGCCCAAAATATACACTAGTTGACAATATTATCGATTTTGATGGCCTTCCATTTTCTTCTTTTCCTCCTTATTTTTCCCTGAAACCAGAGGGAAGAGGGAATTCTGCAATCATCCCGGGACCAGTATGCTGCCACAGTTGATAAGCTTCATTAATTTTTAAAAATTCTGACCCATATTTACTAAGGAACAGCAACTCTCCCAGTTACCCATTAATTACTGACAAAATTAATTAGAATATAGATGTCCTCACATCATTTTCATCAAATCCTTGCTATTGCTTCAAAGAAGGGTTTGTACGGTTATGAATCAAGGAGAAATGGAGAGGCAGATAATTTCTTAGTGATTGAAAGGTTGTGACACTTCTCCCCAGAGCAACAGAAAAAAATAAAAAGATCTGGCAACCTTCCACCTTCATTGCAGGGAAGGCAAAAAGAAGACAAACTAGAATATGGTTAAGGTTTTTTGGGGAGGGAAGAGTAATGATTAAAGGTGACTCATTTGTAATAGCTAAGACAGGGACATTAAGATTTGACTATTTCTTCCTCTGTAGCACTGCAACTACTAACACGTATTTAGTTGTTTCTTTAAGATTGTTTTTGGAGGGGTCTTGTCAAGGACAAAGCTCTTTATGATCAGAGAAGCTTTTCTGGCAAGCAATGGCTACTTTTTAAAACAAGAAAAAAAGTACAAGGAGTGTGGATTGTTACTGTAGAATTAAAAAAAATTCTCAAGATGTATGTGGAGGGGAAGAAGTAGGGAGTAGGTAGGAATGTATGAGTCCATTAATTCAGGATATAATCAATCATTCATGTGATCTCAATGTTGAATTATGGAATTTTAGATCTGAAAAGATCTTTGTGATCTCCAATATATTGATTACAAATTTGCCAGGATTTGAGGACTTATGATAAGAGCCAACAAATCCAATACCAAGTATTGTCATTTTTGTCTTGATTAAGTTGTATATATACACAAATACACAGCAAAATGCTTGTGTTTGTGTGTGATCTGTGATATTTTAAAGGAATGCTCATATTTGAACATGCTGAGAAACACTGATATCATCTAAATGCCCATTTTACAGATGAAGTTGAGTGACTTGCCCAAGGCTGCACAATGAAGTTAGCAACTTAATTGTTAGTAACAGTAAATTGAAAACACAACCAAAGAGTAAGCTGCAGATGAGATTTCAGAAATGCTAGTGAAATATTGAAAAGAATAATGGGATTATTAAAAGGTTACCTAAAAAGGTTCTATCTCAATTGCAAATTAGCATGTATATTCATTCAATACAAAGTTCGGTGCTCTGCTTGAGGGCAAATCAAGTGCAATCTGATTGTTACTAATAAGAAGATTCCAGCTCAAGGTACTCCAGTGGTTCCATCAATATATGTATTATCTTCATTGATGCAGACTGCAACTTATTTATGCCTGCCTTCCAATTTAACATCGCTCTTGACAATATTTTCTCATAAGTTCACCTTAGATAATCTACCTAATGTTTCTGTTGGGGCCTTTCTTGTGTTCTTTTCACATCACGAGAATACCAAAGGAACATATGGTCTTCCCACTAATTTTCCTTTGCTGTTGTTATGATCATTCATCTCTTCAATAATAAATCTCATGCCTCTTCTTTGTCACATGTTATAAGAGCCATCATATGTCTCTCCTTGGCTTTTTATGTGATTCCCAACTTTAGTTCTTTAGAAGCTATGGCATTCTCTGACTTGAAGTCATATAACACTATCAAAAGAGTATCAATGTCCAAAAGATGGGATTTGTTTCATAGGGAAAGTTGAAGTTGTAAAAAGTACTGTATATTTTCTCAAAAGCAGTCTCAAAAGCAGTCTGTTCTCTTTCTGTTCAATGGACCTGGCTTATTTACCATTTTTAGTGTCTATCCAAGATATGTGTAGATACTGATATATAAGCTCTATACAAGCTCCAGTACATGTTATAATCTGGAGAGTAGATATTCTTTTTTTTTTTTAATACAAACATAAAAACCTTTTATTAAAAAATTATACAATTAGTAAGGCAACTGAAAGAAAAACTGAAATTCAAAGATAATGATTTTTAAATGAAAAACACTTCACTAAACATTGAAAAAAACCATATATGCTCAGATAACTGAAATTAACCAGAGTAATATCCAGCACATGAATAAAAGGTAGAATTCTAGCGTTCTGGTAAATCAGTGTTAAGATACCATATAACCAACAGTCACATAACATTTAGGGAATGGAAAAGGGTACGAAAAAATTCTTTTGGTCAGGTGAACAATAATTTTCTTATAAATTATCTCCATCAGATCTTTCCCTTAAAACTTCATTTTAAACAGTAATAATACATACAATGTAGTAGATGATGCACAACTGTAGGAAGACTCTGCAGTGACAAAGGACAGAATCTGGTGTCCATAACATCTGGCTACTAGTATGTGCTACTATCCCCTAAGTTTGTATTTTAATACTGTTCTTTATATTACATCTTTTAAAAATCAAATCACTTAGAATGGACATCATTAACAAATTTAATCTTGCATTTCTGATGAGAATAAATTGTTAGGAATAAATTTCTAAACAGCCTCTCTTCACCCGGCAGGATTTAACTTCATGTGAATTCTCTTCTCCACAAATACTTTTAACATACCTACATAACAAGTCTATGGGTATAAAACTGTTGTTAGGCCCTTAACCCAAATCCAATGTATATGGCCTTTAAGAGTTTAAAAATAAAACCAAAATATACTCTTAAGGGCAATGACACCACATGGGTACTCAGCTTAAGTATGCCATTCCATTCTTCCTATTAAAAGACATTTACAAGCCACAAAACTGGCCCATTTAAACTGATTCACTTTCCAATTATTTTGGCAAATATTTAAAATAATCCTTTCAGAAGTTTAACCTTCAATTTAAAAACATCTAGAATAATTCTGAAAGAGATTTACACATTACAGACTGAAGACAGACCAATTTATAGTTATAAATTTTCCAAGCTTAATCTTACATAAAATGCCTAAATAAACTTTCACCTCTTTCATTATGGCAGATAAATACTTTAGAACCTTATTTTTCACAAGGAAAACTCAGTTCCTTCAATCATTTATAAAATACTTGTAAGCTATTCTTTAACCAAAAATTTAATTTATATCCAATTCAGAGCCAGCAAGAAAAGATTTTTTCAAATTTGCAATTCCTTTCTCAGAATCTATCCCAAGTTGTCTTCAGTACTGGCACACCCAATACAGGCACAACTGAAGGGGGAATGGCACATAATTCTTAACGAGTTTTATTAAACAAACCTACAAATTAAAATATTTATCAAGTTTATAATGACAGCAGTTAATACTTCTTTTTTTCATTAGCTGGCTACCTAAAATAATACGATTGGAACATGTATTGAATGAGTCTGCTTTAGTATGAATAATCAACAAACTTGATAGGAAAGGGGGCAGAGGCAAAGCATTTGCAATTCTAGCTGATGTCTTGATTAGATTTTAAGGCAGATGCATAAAGGTGGAACAGAACTTCTACAAGCATTTATCCTGTGATGTTGAAAAATCAAAGTACTACTTTATTAAATGAGTTATTTTACACAATATGAACATCAATATAATTACAATTGTAAAAAAAATGTTTATAACAAGGATGGACTGATTTTCAGATTTCCAAATCAGGGCCCAACTGTACATTTACATAGAATTGTCTTTGCATGAAGCCCAAAAGGGAACAGCATAAAAATGAGTGTTTCTGTAGCCCCCTTATTTTTGCTGATCAACAGTTTGTTAGAAAAGCAGCTGCAGGTTTGTTACCTAAGGTCTGAGATAGTAGAAGAGTCAATAGGTGCCATGAATTCACCTGTAAACAACTTTATGACTGAACATCAGCCAATTCTGGAGGAAGTGGAGTCTTAGGATGTTTGCTCTCAAAGTGCTGTTTGAAGGTCTTGGGGTCCGGCATTTGTGTCCTACAGACAGTGCAGGTATATATCAAGGCAGCCTTAGCAGCAGCCTTTTGATCATGTCCTTGTTTCTTTTTCTGTCCAGCTTGTTTTTTGGCATTTTTCTGCTGAGACTGAATCTTCTGCTGTCCACGAGCCATATCGGGGCTGGGACAGTCCCGAGAGTAGATATTCTTTATCAACTTGGTATTTTTCTGAATGGATGGTTAGGCCAAATATCTGAGTGATTATGGATCTCACTCAACTTTGCATCTGGTGCTCTGCTTTATTTTAACTCAACGGAATAAGAGGCCCCTCCCAGGAAAAGCTCATCACTTTCAAATTCATCACCATGCTGTTACCTCAAGCGCTGATTGACGCCGCGTCCTTCTACTAAAAGACCACTCTCTTCCCAATGCCTTCCTGTATAGAGGGCAGAAACTGGATTGTCAAATCACTCTACTTTGCACCTGCTGTTCTCTCCAGTTTCTTTTTTGCTTTTATTTTTTAAAAACAAGGCAATATAATGTCCAAATTGTGCTGCTTGACAAAGGGATTTGCCTATATGGACAAAAGCTTATGTGTGTTTGTGTGTGTGTGTGTGTGTGTGTGTGTGCATGCACACACGAATTAGCCAAAACCTTGTTGACTAATTAACAAAAATCACCTATAGTAAGCTGAATTCTTATGTTGTGTTCCTAATATGAGGCATATATTTCAGTGCACATATGCATATATTAATTTTTTTGTACTATACATGTTGATTTAATGACTAGAATCTTCTTTTAAATTAGCTCTGCCACTGGAGATAGGAAAACAAATATGCCACCTCAGCAGTGCGTTTACTTTGGGCCAATTAGTGGTCATCAGGCATTCTAAATACTTAGTTCATAGTGGGAAGTTTCTATCTGTAGTGGTGATAATCCCTGCATATGTCGTCTTTTTAAAGTTGACTCTTGTAAGTCTGAGTCCAAGGTAAGAGGAAGTCAGACAGTTTTACATAAAAACACAAGACAGGAAATTATCTTGACCTGCCCTGCCTTTTCTTTACCTTGTAATAGGGAATTTTCTCCAAAATTTCTATCACATTTGGGGAAGTACTTTTATCTCTTATCCTTCATCTGTTCTAGACCAACCAGTCTTAATGCCAACATCCAGAAGTCAGGGATGTGACTGAGGGACACAAATCCTGAAAGCAAAGGTCCTACAATCAGGCTTTGAACCTGACTATACAATTCCCTCCTTCCTCCCTCACCCTTCTAATTCCTTCTGCCCACTTCTGCCTTCTTCATTGCCTCCTATTGGGATTTCCCCTGGTCATTGTGAGTTCAGCTTCCAAGGGCCTGGAAGTAGGGCCCCAAATCTGCCTCAGAAGGACAAATTTTCCAGGAGAAACAAAGATAAAAGGAGTTAGCTTCCAAGATCCACTTTTCTGATGATAAACTGAGAATGATGGCAAAAAGAAAGCTCAGTTTCCAGCACTACAGGGAAATGCCACATTATCAGAGATGTTCAGAGAAAGATTATATCTTTCTCCTCTCAAGAGAAAGAAGAGGAGAAGAAATGGGTTAAAAGGAATATTTTTTTCCATACAGGAGGTTTTTAAGGAAAACCTAAGGGAAATCCCTTAAGCTAAAGTCTAAGTGCAAAATATTGACTTTTTTCCTTTCTCTTGATTTTGGTTTTCTTTTAAAAATGATATCCCTAGAAATACGTTTTACATGTTTGCACATTTATAACCTGTATCATATTGCCTGCCATCTTGGGGAGGGGAGAGAGGAGGAAGGGAAGGGGGAAAATTTGAAACTAAAAAATTTATAAGAAATGAATGTTGATTTTCTTTACATGTAATTGGAAAAAATAAAATGCTACCCCCATTTTTACAAAGTGGACCGCAGGTTCTTTCAACATCCAGGTTCCATTTGGATGAGCCTCTTTTTACTTCCTCAAACCCACCAAACTCTTCTGAGCACCTTTCTGTGACTCCTGATACCATCCCTAGTTCTGATGTTGCAAGAACCAGATTTGTCTTGTTATCCAAGCCTATAAAAGGGTTAAACCTGTTCAGTGAGAAACTGCCTCCCAAAGCTGTTTTCATTCCTTCTCAACTGAGGGTCCTTTTCCCAGTTAGGTCTTCATTTGTGAGCCTCTCAATGCCTGTTTCCTTAGTATGGATGGAGTATGTACCTGGGTCCCAAGCATTACTAATGTGAAGATGAGAAAAAGGTGGGCTTCCAAGCACAGCAGGGTGAGGTGAATGACTGGAGGAAGGAGCAACAGTGCAGCATTCTATACAATCTACAGGAAATGAAATCCCCCTCGTTGGGGGCATGCAGGCAAATGAGTGCTGTATACACTGTAAAATGAAGGAAGTACTTCTGGTTACTCTCTCCCATGAGGTTATTAACCCAGGGACAGTGGTGATCCATCTTTCAATGGATCTCTTACACTGCAGTGATGGGCTCTGTCAGGTTTGATACTATAACACTTTGGATGCCTGTATACTACTCACTCTGGTTTCAACTATAAACTTTTGATGTTTTTGTTTTTGGTCACATTTCCTTTGGGCACTGTACCTGGATCCAATAGCAAAACCTGGAAACAGGAAGCCAGAGCCAAGAAAGCAAGAATCTTGAATTGTATTCCTAAATACAGTTTTTTGATGGAGTCAACATGACAAGGGGGAACACAAAATCTGCCCATAGGACCAGCAGCCAGGTGATGACAGCACATGCAATACCACAGCCATCATAGATAAGCCACATGCTTCCCAGAGAACGCTCCTATTAAGGAGGAAGGATATAATTCTCTGGGTGGAGGTATTTAGGTTCCCTCTCAATATCTCTGAAGTGCTAGAGTAGAGAAAATATAGGTTTTTATGTGCATACTGCATCCAGATTCTGGGGTGGGGAGCAGGAGGAGTCCATTGGGCTTACAGGTACCTATGGCAGTGGCAGCAGCCCTAGTGGTGGCAAGAACAGCCCTCTGCCTAATTTCAACTCCACAGAACAAGATGTCCCCATATTAGGTACCCCCTGGTGTCTCCCTCCTCCTGCTTCTATTTTCCTGCTTTATTTTGCATGTCTTCCCTTTAGATTATAAGCTCCCTGAAGGTATGGACTGTCTTTCTTTTTATTAATTGTATCTCCAGTGTTTGTCAAAATGTCTGGAGATGCATAATAAATGTTTTTATTTTATTTTATTTGGACTGGATTGGATTGATGAGATTCAGCAATGATTTGGATCTTGGTCCAAAAAGCAGACTGTTATACACAAATAAAAGCTACTGGAATACTTCTCTACTTATAGGGAAAGCCCTCTTTGATTTTGAAATCCATGTTAGATCTCCTCCATGATAGTAGCGAATACCTTTGTCAAACATATTTTTCTCTGTTTTATGCTTCACTTGCTATTATTTACTATAGGGCTAGTTTAGGAAAGTAATTTGGAACTGTGCCCAAGAAAAGACTAAATTATGTATACCCAGCAATACCATTATTAGACCTTCATCCCAAAGAGATTTTAAAAAACAATAAAAGATAGATAGATAGATAGATATAGATATACATGTACACACACACACACACACACACACATAAGCTCTTCTTATGGCAAAGAACTGGAAATTAGGAGGTGTAAAGCCAGCACAAGCAGCTTTCTAGAGGACTGCTGCTGTGAATATTTCTAAGGTTCTGATCATATAGTATAGTGAACTCTCTATTTATTCAGCAGAAAATTAAAGCGAAACATTCACAGAAACCAAAGTACAGCGTTCACAGTGTTATAACATAACTTACCGCTAAAGTAACCACATAGTTTTCACCAAAGTGGCCACGTAGTTTTAAACAAAAGATATTCAGCAAGTCTCCTTAAGGGACACAAAGTACAAAGGTCAAAGTCCTCCACCCCTAAGTCACATTGTATTAATTTTTCAGTCAAAAAGTCTTCTTTCTTCTTGATTGGAGATTAGTTTCCAAACATCCTTAACTCAATCATCCTTAAGAGGTACAAATTACAGAGTACAAAGTTCTCCCACACCTAGGTCACAGTAAATCATGATCTCAGTCAGCATTAAGTACCCGAGGAGAGGTCTTTGCATCTTGACTTGAGGCTGGTTCTCAGATTCCATGGTTCCTCTTCTGTGGTCCCAGCTCCTGCTTGAATATACCCAACTGTCACCTGGATTCAAAGGTAAACAGCTCTCAGCTCCTCTTCCAGATCCTTGTCCAGTTCCTCGTCCAGTTCCCATTCCATACTGAAATTCACAGTGTTCAGTCCACCTCAAGTCTTTTACAGTGTCTGTTTCTTGGAAGACAAAGCTTAAGAGAGCCAAAATAACATCCATACACGTTTCCAGCACCATCATCAATTCACTATCTGCCTGTGAAATCAACACAGACCCACATACAAGGTCTGAGAACTCAACATAAATCATCAGTACAGTCTCAGGACCCCCTGAATCCCTCCTCCAAGACTTGTGTAAACAGACAACAAGAAAATCTTCTTTCAGGGCTTCCAGCAAGGTCCCAGGACTTCTGTACAAAGTATCACAAACAAAAATCAACACAAACAGAACAGACAAAGAAAGTGCCTGGCCACCACAAAGTTCCCCTTCTCAATTCTGCCCTCTCCCAACTTGGGCTTCTCCTTATATATGGTCATTAGCTCCTCCCTGTTCTGTCCCTTCTTGTTGCATCAGCAAGTTCCTCCCACTGTGGGGTTCACAGGTTCTGTTTCATAACAAAGACTGGATATTATCAGGGCAAGGCTCAAAGACACTTGAACTCAAATAAGGTGCTAAACAATTAAATAGCTGAAATAAGGCATTAAATACTTCTTTGCTTGCCATTACAGGAGGATGCCCATCAATTGGGAAATGGTTAAACAAATCATAGCATATAAATGTAATGGAATACTACTATGCTATAAGAAATGAATGGAATAGTTTCAGTGAAAGCTCGGTGATATGTATGAATTCATGCAGAGTGTACTGAGCAAAATCAAGAGAACAATTTATATAATTACAACAGCATTGTAAATACAAACAACTTTAAAAGACAAATAACTTTGATCAATCCTATGATCAATTGTGATTTTAGGGGAACAATGGTGATGCATGCCACCTACTTTCTGACAAAAAAGTGATGGAATCAAGATGCAAAATGATATGTATATTTTTGTACACAGCCAATGGGGAAAATGTTTTCTTGACTATGCATATTTATTACACAGGTTTTGTTTTACTTTTTTCTTCTTCCCAGTGGGGGATAGGGAAGAGGTTGGAAGGGAAAAAATGCTTGTTAATTATAAAAGTTAAATTAAATTTTAAAACTTTTTAAAATAACAACAGGGCTGTTGAACAGAGTTATTTTTCATATCTTTAAAGTAATCTTGTATGATTTTGACATATTCATGAAAGACACATTATTGGAAAAAATCAAGGAAGGGGTTCTTATCTAGTTGTGTATTATGAAACCTTTTGGTAGTCTGATGAAGCCTGTAAATCTCTTCTAAGGAAAAAAAATGTTTTTAGATGCATGAAATTAAATACATAGTATTACAAAGTTAAACAAAGGTTATTAAAAATAAAGATATAATGTTTCTCATCCCAGTTTACAGACCACCTGAAATCCATCCATGGACCTGTGAACCACAGGTTATGAATTTTTGGTTTAAAATGACTTTTTTCTTCTTAATCGTCTCCCTTTTTATAGCCAAATAAGTGCACTAATATTTTTAATCTTTACATCTTTTAGTCAAGTGTGAGACAGAAGAGGTATGAAATGCCACATAAAGGTGATTTCTAATATCCTTATTAAAAATGTCCTTGAAATGTAGATCTAACCTTGTTGTCTCTGCTCAATAAACTCCACCAACTTCCTGTTGTAGCTAGGGTAAACTGTAAATTCCTTTATTTAGCTCTTAATGCCCTTCAGAATCTGCTCCCAACTGATCTTTCATGCTATATTGTCCATCAAACCCATGCTGACCCCTTCTGTAGTTATACAGAAAAATCAACTTTCTTTCCATTTCTTATACATGGCATTCCTGTCTCTTTACCTTTACACTGACCATCTCCCATTCCTGGGAATAAAATTCTTTCTCGTGTCAGCCTCAGAGAATATGTCTTTTCCTTTAAGATTCAGCCAAGCACCAACTTTCAAATGCTCTATCATCCATCTGCTATTGTCCTCTCTCTTAAACTACATTGTATTGAACTATTTTGTATTCATTAGTATTTATCTTATTTGTATTTATTCTGTATATACTTATTGTGTATATGCATATATGTACACACATGCACACGTGCACACATTCATATTATGTATATACTGATAGAGATTGCTTCATTCCTTGTATTTATGTCACCAGCACCCAGCAGAGTGCCTGACACAGAGTAAATACTTAATAAAAGCTTGCTGATTGATTGCTTGATAGATGATAATCGTCAAAATTTTACATGCAAATGAAAGTAGACTTATTAATAATTACTTACAGATGTTTATTTAAGTTACTGATAAAATGAATATAGTCAGTGTCAAGGTCTTTTACTTCATACATTTCCCATTTTTTAAATGGTAGTTTGACCATAGAATAGATAGCAGATTCAGGAATGACTTTTACATCAGGAATGAGCCATTTCCTGTCTATTAAAATGTAATTAGCTTAATTTTTGTTTTAGTATTTAGTGCTCACAAAACCAAGTGCTTCCTGATTATTTTCTTAAAGAAAGTTTTCATGAGTTATAGGTATGAGGCTTTGCCTATGCCCAATGATTGGCCCATTTCCTTTTAAGTCAGAGTGTTAGTTTAAATTAAGGGTTTTATCAAGGTCTTCCTAGAATTTCTCAACCTCCTCATCATTTACAATATATGTTGGCTCATAAGCTGAAATTTCATGATAATCTTTTAATAAAGATTTACCATGAACACTGAAATCTGAAATATCCAAATGTTCCATAAAACGAAGATTCTCCACAATTAGATGAGTGATAAAAGCTATTCAACCAACTCTTTAATTTGCTTCTACAAAAGAACCTGTGAGCATTCTTCCATTTAGGTGAAATTTTCTTCTCTTCTGGTTTTGTTTATAGTGAAGTGGTAGTTCCTCCAGTGATGTGTCATTGACCATTGACATATTTAGTATGCCAATAGCTAAATTATTGTTTTTAGATGGTCTCCAAGTTGTGGTTCTTAGCACTCTCTCAGGAAAATATAAGTATTACATTTGTAGCAATAAAAGTAGCACAACAATGGAATTGACTGCCTGGGCCCAGGCATTGGTGTAGAGATCATGTAGTAATTTTGCAGAGATGCTAAACATATAATCCAGTGCTAGATGAAAGAATAGCTTTTAATTATAGGATCATAAGATTATATATATTTAGAAAATTCATGATAAAGACCAAACAAGAGATAGAAAAACACAGAACATAAAACAGATAATTTTGATTACATGAATTTTAAAAATTTTGCACAAACACAATCAATGCAGCCAAAATTAGAAGGAAAGCAAGAAAAATGGGAGAAAATTTTATAGAAAGATTCTCCCCAAAAGTCCCAATTTCTCAAATATATAAGGAACTGAGTCAAATTTATATTTTTAAAAAGCTGTTCCTCAATCAATAAAAATATAAAGTCAGCAAACAAGAAGTTTGCATAAGAAGAAATCAAAGCTACCAATTGTTATATGAAAAAAATCAATAATTAGAGAAAGGCAAACCTCACACCTATCAGATTAGCTAACATGACAGAAAAAGAAAATGACAAATGCTAGAGAGGATGTGGTAAAACAGGAACATGTACGCACTGTTGGTGGAGTTGTGAATTGATCCAATGATTCTGGAGAAAAATTTGGAACTATGTCCAAAGGCTTATGACATTGTCTATACTCTCTGACCCAGTAATACTGCTTCTAGGTCTATATCCCAAGGAGAGAAAATAAAATAGAAAGAAGGTCTATATGTACAAAAATACTTATAGCAACTCTTTATGGTGGCAAAGAATTGGAAATTAAGGGGATACCTATCAATTGGGTACTGACTGAACAAGTTTTGGTATATGATTGTGATAGAAAACTATTGTGGCATAAGAAATGACCAGGGGAATGGTTTCAAAAAAACCTAGGAAGACCTATATGAGTTGATGCAGAGTAAAGTGAGCAGAACCAGGAGAATATCATATACAATGCAACAATATTGTAATGGTGGTCAACTGTGAAAGACTTAGCTATTCTGATCAATACAATGATTCAAGACAATTCCAAAGTACTCTTGATGAAAAAATGCTGTCTACTTGTAGAGTGAGAACTGATGTACTCTGAGGGCAGGCTGAAGTATACTTTTTTCACTTTATTTTTCTTGCTTTTTTTTTCCAACATGGCAAATATGTAAATGTTTAGAATGACTACACACGTATAATGAATATCATATTAATTGCCTTCTCAATGGTTTGGAGGAGAGGGACTGAAGGGAAAGAAATAGAATTTAGAGCTGTTTTTTAAAAATAGATGTTAAGATTAATTCATTCATTTTTTTCAGGGTAAAGGGGGGGAATTCATGGTAAAGATACAATTTTAAATTAAATGGACAGCTTAAATTCTTAAAATGGGTAACCATCATTAAGACCAAAATCTTTGTTTAACTTTAATTTTGAAACAACCATGTGACACTGTTACACAAGCAACTGATTGAAAATGCAGAAAATAGAATTTAAAGGAGTCTAAGACTAGTTGCTTATAATATTGTTTGGGTTAATGTTTATCTACTGGAATGTCAATTAAGAACTATACATGCATTTTAAATGTGTTAATGATATGGGATTTCAAACCAAATTGTTGTTTTGATTTAGGTTAATGAATGTTTGACTATAAGGTGAATTATTAAGTAAAGACAAATTCTAATAGTACTTGAATGTTATATTTATGTGGTTGACACAAATGCTATGTTTTATTGGTTTATTTGTATGTTTTTAAAACAGGAAAAGAAGGTAGACAGAGCCAAATGACCAGTAATTTTCCTTAATTGACATCTGAAGGGAACTCTAGATTTAAAAGCAGTTGTTAATATTAAACTGTCCTCTGCAACCATGAAGTACACCTCCTCTAATTCCTTTTTCTCTTGTTTCGGTGTTACAGCCTCTGGTTTCTACTTTGATAGTAATGTGATCTATGAGCTATATGATCTAATGAGTCTTCTCATTAATCCTGAACCACATTAAAATATTTTTCACCATTCTTGACTATGCCCAACATTGCTTTTAAATCACTAAATATAAAAATATATTGTTAATTTGAAAGGTGTTATCCATGTCTTTAAACAATTTCTCTATGTGATAATTTCTCTATCCTTGATCTCAAACACTTAAGCAAACATGTAAGGTTAAATTTTTCTTTCTAATAAAATCCATTCTTCAGAAATGTCTTTGCTGGCATTTTGATAATTTCAACTCACATTATTCTAATCTTCTGCTTTGAATCTAGCCCCTTATTTCATGTCTCCTTTCTTTCAACAGGTAATAAAGCTCCTGCCTCTTTTTTTCCTCTCTACTTCACTACTTCACCATTATCTAGATACTGTTGCTTTCAGCTTTCTATGCAAAAAAAAGAGATATTAAACTTTTTATAATTGCCCCCAGAAGAGTAGATTACATTAATTGAAAACATTCTGACAATTAGGGCTGTTAAAACACTATACCAGATTTTTAGGACAAATTGTGGAATCTCCTTTTCTAGTATAACAGTTATTTAGGAAGGCTAGTTTTTTCTTTAGCATTTCCCTGTATTTTTTCTACCCTGAAGGTGGCAAAGGAGGAAGAGTATATATAGTTTGTGTGATCTCAGCAGATTAATGGAACAACACATGCCAGATTCTTTTGTCAACTCACTTCAGTGGCATATTAAAAAAAAAAAAAAGAAGAGCTATATGCTTTGTGGAATCCATACTGGACTAAATCGCAGGGAGAACCACATAGGCACTCCAGGTGTGCCAGAGAGATACATACAGCGTGGGCAGAAATATTGTGGAATGAATTTGTGAGGACACTGGACTAACTGAGGCAGCTTAGGGTAATGGTAGCTACATCAGAAATACCTAGACTCCAGAGTTCATCTGTCAATTGACTGAGAAGTAGCTTCTAAATATAGCACTGCAAGTGGGATCACTATACTCTAGGTAATGATACACTCTATTTCCTATTTCAGACTGTCATTCTGGCATTGGGATAGGCCTAAAAGTGTTCCTTTGCAGATGGCCTTTGGATGGTAAACTAAAAATTGTTAACTCACATCTTAAGGGGAAAGATCATATTTAAGGAGAAAGTCTCCTCCTGCTAAGAAGTCTCAAGTTCAGATCTTGCCATAGTAGAAATTCATCTATTGGATAGCTTTAGTTTTGTAGATTTTTAATTCTTTGTCCATTCAGTAAATATAATCAACTCTGATCATTTATTCCTTTAAGTCATTCAAAGTAAGGAATGAGGTAAGAATCTTAATGGGAAATGAAGGTATAGGTAATTTTAAAACAATGATTAAATCTTATGTGAGAATAACCTCTATATTTTAAATCCTATATTGAGCTGAGAGGAACTCAGCCACTGAATGTAATGGTAATAGAAATTTGAAGATCTTCCCTGCCCCTTGTATTTGTGATAAAACAGGTACTTAGTACCTTGTTCCCCTTAATAATTATGTCAAGTATTAAGACCCAGAACTTGTGAATCCCACAGTGGGATGGACTTGTTGATGTAACAGGAAGGGGAGAACAGGGAGGAGCTAATACCATATATAAAGAAAATCCCAAGCTGAGAGAGGCCAGAACTTCTGAGAGCAAGCATCAAGAGCCTGGGCTGTTACTGCTGGAGAGAGAGAGAAGATAATTCAGACTGAGAAAAACTGAGAAGAGAAATGAGCACTGAGGACTGAACTGAGAATTGAGAAGAACTGAGAAATGAGAAAAGAGGAGAACTTAGAGGAAGCATGGCTATGGTGCCAGTACTTTGTCTGTTTTGATGTTACTTTGCCAGATATGTCTGCTAATAGAGGATGGTGCTGTTGTTATAGAAGCCCTGGGACCTTGCTGCTGGTTCAGAAGCCCTGAAAGAGGTTCTCCTTGTTGTATGTTTACAGAAATCCTGGGGGAGGGTCTTGCTGATGATTTCAGAGGTCAAAAACTGATGATTTGTGTTGATTGCTCAGACCTTGTTGTTGGGTCTATGTTGATTTCACAGGCAGAAAGTGAATTGATGAGATTGCCGGCAATGTGCATGAGTTTTATTGTGGCTTTGTTAAGCTTTGTCTTCCCAGGAACAGAAACTGTGAAGGACTTGAGGTGGACCAGGCACTGTGAGCTTCAATATGGAACAGGAAGTACAAAGGTCAAAGTCCTCAACCCCTAGGTCACATTGTCTTAATCTCTTCAATCAAAACATCCTGTCTCTCTCTCTCTCTCTCTCTCTCTCTCTCTCTCTCTCTCTCTCTCTCTCTCTCCTTAATTGGAGAAGTTCTTAACTCAATCATCTAAATAAAGGACCTACAAAATGAATGTTATCTTTTGCTTAAAACTATGTGACCACTTTGGTGAAAACTATATAGCCATTTTAGTGCTAAGCTGTTATGCCATAACATTGTGAATGCTGTACTTTGATTTCTGTGAATATTTTGCCTTAATTTGTTAATAAATGAATAAATGGAGAGTTCACTATACTATGTAATCAGAACCTTGAAAGCTGTTCATAGCAGCAGTCCTCTGGAAAGCTGCTTATGCTTGGCTTTTCACTGGGAGTCTGGATGTACTTCTTGGAACTTATGCAGAGACTGAGGCAAGAACTTACATTTGCCCATATATGAAAAGAGGCCTTAGCCAGTAGTATATGACATAGAATCTTATGCAGAGGGTACTCTGAGTAACTATTCTAGACCATGATCTTGGAAGACACATGAACATTGCTCCTCCTCCTTCTACATTTATGTATAAGATAAGATCTTCTACAGTGAAAAAAAGTATTTAACTAGTATCCTTTCAGTTGAAGATTTTAAAAAATAGCTCTGAGTTACAACTTTTTTTTCTAGATAAAAAAGGGAAAGTGAGCTGACTTTATGATGCTCAACAATAGTGTTATAATTCTGCGATCATGTCTACACAAAAAAGTGACAAATGGGAGCAATGTTCATTTTAATCTTCCTATATTTCTGGCACTTATCAATTTTTCTCTACTTCCACCACAACTACTCCAGTTCAAATCTTCATATATTTTCACACAAGCTGTTAAAAATCACCCCCTGACCAGTCTTCTGGTTGTTGTCTAGTCCTTATTGAAATCACCCAAGGAATCCTGGGAGTCAGGATGATAAGCTAGATCTATCAACCTGACACTAGTAAGGTTGCTTCTAATAGAAAGAAGTCCAATAGGGATAAATATAAACTCTTGCATTTGGGTGCAAAAACAGCAGCTTCACAATTATAAAATGGTAGACCCATGACTAGACAGCAGTACTTCTGAAAAAGAATGGAGGGGTGGGGTTTAGTGGAATGCAAGCTTAATAGGAATTAATGGTGTGATGGGGTTGCAGGAAAAAAAAAAAAAAAAACTAGTGCAATCTTGGGTTACATGGGGGGGGGCATAGCTTCCTGGAATAGTGAGATAGTGGTCTTGCTATGTTTTACTCTCATCAGAACTCATGGGGAGTATCACATTCAGATCTCAGTGCCATACTTTAAGGACACTGAAGAGATCAAGATTTTTCAGAGGACAATCAGAAATGTGAAAGGTCTTGAGTCTGTATTGTAGGAAGAGCAGTTCAATCAACTGAGCAGTTCAACCTAGAGAAAAGAGGGTTTGGGGGAGCATGATAGCTATGTTCAAGTATCTGAAGGGCTGCTATATGGAGGAGAGATTAGATTTGTTCTGTTTGGCCCCAGAAGACAGAACCAAGAGCAAAGCATGGGAGTTTTAAAGAGGCTAGTTTAAGTTTAACACCAGGAAAAACATTAGTTAGAACTGTTGAAAAGTGGAATGGGTTGCCTTGAGAGGTGGAGAATTCCTCCTCTTTTGAGGTTTTTGGGTAGAGGATAGGTAGCTACTTGTAGGTGTGTTATAATGGGGAATCTTTTTATGTATTTGAACAGGTGGTTGCTGAGGTCTCTCCCAACTCTCAAATTCTGTGATTCTACAGTCTTAATGAAATTCTTTGATCGTGTGTGTGTGTGTGTGTGTGTGTGTGTGTGTGTGTGTGTGTGTTTTCAGTAATGTCCAACTCTTTGTGACCCCTTTCTTGGCAAAGATCCTGGAGAAGTTTGCCTTTCCTCTCTACAATTCATTTTAAAGGTTAAGCAACTTGCCCAGGGTCACACTGCTAATAAATGTCTGGGGTCAGATTTGAACTCAGATCTTCCTATCACCAGGTCTGGCACTCTATCCATTGTGCCACCTGGCTGCCCCATGTTACTCCTCTAGTAAAAAAAAAGTCACTTCCAATGTCCAATAAATGAAGTCTAAATTTCTCCTCCTGACAGACATTTCTGTTTGCTATGACTCCAACCTGTCTTCCCAGTCTTATCTTACACTAATCCCTTCCAGGAACTCTATGTTCTAACTAAACAAGGTTATCTCCCATCTCCTCTTCACTTCCTGCCCTCTACCATCTCTCTGCCAATTTTTCTCTCCCTTATCATCTTCATTTTTCTTTCTCAGAGTCTCTGCTTCTTTAGAAATATTCTCTTGTTTTCTAAATGTTGTGTTCTATTTTTAAAAATTCTGTGTTGAGATCTATGGTTTCCAAACTAATTTTATTCCTAGTGTAATGAAGCAGCTAAGTGGAATAGTGGAAAGATCACTGACATGTTAAAGCCAGTGTCAGACACTTACTTCTTGTGTAATGGTAATGGGAATTTGAAGATTTTCCCTACTCCTTAATAGGCCAAATGTAATCACATGGAGCCTGTGGTGGGAAGACTTTTTTTTTTTTGGGGGGGGGGGGTGGCTCCTTTATTCGCAGCAGCAGCAGCAGCAGCGGCGGCCGCCCGCGGAGCCCCTCACTTGTACGTCTTCATGCGCCACAGGCCGTCATTGAGGTAGTGGATGTTCTCGATGCCGATGCCCTTGTTGACTCGCTCGGTGTCCTAGGCCGCCAGCTTCATGCCGCCCACGCAGAGCGCGTGCTGCTTGCCCTCGGCCATGATGGCCACCACGGTGTTGGCGGAGGCCGGGTAGAGGCGCGCGCCGGGCGACGTCAGGCCGGGGCACATGATGTTGGCGCTGCTCAGCACGAACTTGATGGCGCCCTTGTCCACGCGCTGGTGCGGCAGGATGAAGGGGTACTTGTGCAGCAGCCGCAGCGTGGGGTAGAAGGGGCCCTCGCGCTGCCGGAAGAAGAGCAGCTCGCCGTTCACGGTCAGGATCTCGATGTGCTCGTGGCAGCGCACGATCTTCACCGGGTCCTTCTTGGGCATGATCTCGTTCAGCCACGACTCGATGCCCGGGAACTGCTCCAGCAGCTGGTTCTTGATGCCCTTGATGACGGACGTCTTCAGCTGGATGCAGTTGGACACGTTCTCCTTCTCGTCGAACTTCTTCAACATGGTGGCGCGCGGGCCGGGGCCGGGCTGGCTCGGGGGCTGCGGCCGCGGCCGGGGCCGGGCGGGGCAGGGGCCGGGGCTGGGGCGCGCGGTGGCCGACACGAGTCTCTCACAGCGGGAAGGGCCACAGGCTGCGCGGCCACCTCGCTCCGTCCATCAGGCCGCCCGCATCCGGCGCTTGCTCTCCACCAGGCCCGGTCTGAGGGGAGCCCCGAGCCAGGAAGACTTTTCTAAAGAGTGGAGCAGGAAGGGTGGAACAGAGCCCAGAAGGACAGTCAAGTATCAAGTCTTGTGGTCTTGGCAGTAGTCATTCCTTCTGAGAAGGGCATAGTTGCCAAAAGTAACTCCTGCTGCACTCAAGAATCCCCTGCATTGTAAGATAGCCGCCAAGGCTAGAAACAATCATCTTTAACACAACTGTTCCATCACCTGTGTTCAGAGAAAGAGACATTAAGCAGAAGAGGCAGTCGAGGACTTGTCGATAATCATAGGCATGTGCCCAGGTTCTCTCCTCCCTGTCTTTAATGGAAATTCAAAAGAATCTGCTTAATGAACCCAACTAAGTAATGAACCCAAAGGAAATGGGTTGGGGGATGGGGAGAAGAAACAGAATTACTCCTCTCAAAGTCTAATGATGGTCTTTCTGCTCAGTTACCTATGATCTTCAACATAGTTCACTATGATGGGATCTCAAGGACCAATCAAGAACTCTTGGTGATACAAGCCCTTTTCAACAAGGAATCAGAGCGTATATGTCACTGGGAATGGACCTGTCATTGGACCCCAAGAGACTAAGCCATAGAGTCAGCTACACACATGCTCCATAGGATGGCCTCCATGAACCCCATTCAAACAGATCAGATGTAGCTGTTGGGCAGGGGGTGGGGGGGAGAGAAATAGACTGGTTACCTTAGAAGAATAAAAAAAATAATCCTTGTCACTAAGGAACCTAGAATCTTTTTTGGTCACTCAGTCACTCAATAAAGGTTTATTAAGCAGCTACTTTGTACAGAATATGGGGGAAGGGAGATGAATAAGAATTTATTCAGTATCTATGATATGCCAGGCACTTAACTAAGCACTTGACAAATATCTCTTTTGTTCCTCACAATAACCCTGTAAGGTAGGTGCTATAACTTTCCTCATTTTAAAGTTGAGTAAAAGGAGGCAAACAGCCATTAGTCACATAGTAAAAGTGAGGTCATATTTGAACTCAGGTCTTCTTGACTCTCAGCCCAGCACACTTTATCCATGGACCCACCTAGCTGCCTAATTGAACGGTTGGTAATGATACAAAGTTTAGATATGATATGCACTCTGTCCTCATGAAACTTCTGTTGGGAATCTGTTAGCTCAGCTATCCTTGCCAAAAGATAACTTATCAACTGACACTCAATTAGTTTCTTGCTATTTGGAATGGGTGATCCAAGTTGGATTCAGTTACACCAATGAATATCAATAAAGTGGACTCCAAAACAAAGTAATGCATAGAGGAGGCAGTTTTCTCCCTTTGAACAGGATATTACTTTGATTTTAGAGGCAGCTTGTGGCTCAATGGACATAGTACTGGGCCTGGAGTCAGGAAGACCTGAGCTAAAATCCAGTCTCATATACTTCCTAGATGAATGACCATGGGCAAGTCACTTAACTGCTGATTATCTTACAAAATGGACCCACTGGACCCACTGGAGAAGGGAATGGCAAACCATTCCAGTATCTTTGCCAGGAAAAAATCCCAAATAGGGACACAGAGGGCCAGACATGACTGAAACTATTGAACAACAGCACTTTGATTCAAAACTGATTTGTCTTTATGAAACAGACATTTGTTTTGTCCTTCAGAGCTGGTAAAGAAAATCTCCAGGACAACTTTGCCTCTCATTCTTAAGAGGTGTGAGCTGAGCAGGCTTAGGTTCTTATAAGAGACATTCCTTGAAGCAGGTGACCTAACTAGAACAGAAGTAGTAGATGGGGTTTTAAGACATAGCTCTTCTTAAGTTGCTTCTTCTTTCTCACAGCTCCTAATGGCTGAGCAAGAAAACAGAAATTTCTGGGGACTACTCCCTTGTTTCCTTTTCTACCTAGCAGACAGAACAGAGGTATTTAATTGTATTTTTTCTATATTACTCCTTTTCTCCTAAGAACAGAATAGCAGGGAGCATCATAATTCTTGACTTTACCTATAGTCAATAGTAAGTTGAAAGTCTATTCTTATGGAGGAATGACCATAAGAGTTGAGAGAGTCCTGTTGTTTGTGTCAAGGTAGACTCAATGACAATTATTCATTGCCATCCTCTTACCAGAAATAATTCTCATATTTAGAATTCTTGCTAAGAATTCTAATTTTGTCATGTAAATAAACTCATGTAACCCATGTATTTGTGTGAGTATGCAGTACTAGGAATTTCCTTGGCCTCCTATAGGCTTACTAGGTGTGACTAAGCATCTCTCTTTTAAGCAAGATTGTCAATTTCTTTAATAGTTAAGTTCACCTAGTTTTCTTTTAAAAAAAAAAACTAGGTGGAAAGAATACTATTTCTTAACAGATTAGAAAGCATGAATCTTTTCCAATATCTTCATGCACCCTACATCCATCTCTCTAACAGATTCTTGGTGCCAGAACACTTTTATTGTCTCCAGGAGAGTATATATACTCTGGTGCTCATCATAGATTATTGATAGAGATGATTGACAGTCTCCATCTTTGAGCTGGGTGATAAGACATAGTTATAAATGACCATAATACTTAACATTTCATGATAAGTATGTTATAGAATTGCTCAACCATATACTGTATAATGTGTAAGGTTTGAGAATATTGATGCTTTTGATAGGGAAAAAAATCTGTAAGGTGAAACAATTTTAAAAAGGAATTCTAAACACTATAAATTTAGACCTGGAAATGACCTCAGTTGTCATTTAGTTCAACCTCTTCATTTTATAGATAAGGAAACTGAACCCCATAGACATTAAGTGACTTGCTCAAGGTCACAAAAGTATCAACAGGCAGAACTGGGATTTGACCTCAGGGCAGGTAGGTGGCATAGTAGATAAGAGTGCCAGGCCTGGAGTCAAAGAGACTCGAGTTCAAAGCTGGCCTTAGACACAACCTAGCTCTGTAACCCTGAGCAAATCACTTAATCCTTTTTGCCTCAGCTTCCTCATCTGTAAAATGAGCTGGAGAAGGAGATGGCAAGCTACTCCAGTATTTTTGCCAAGAAAACCCTAAATGGGATCACAAAGAATGATGACTGAACAACAACAATTCCAAGATCAACACTCTTAAGTCCAGAGCTCATTCTACTTTATCACATTGCCACAAAATATTGAAGTCTTCCTAAGATCTTGTCAGATCTTCCTAAGAAATTCATGATTAGAAGTAACCTTGAGTCACTATGAAAGATTTATAGGAAAACACAGATAAAAATTTCAAAGAATGAATGACATGAAAAGGTTATGATTTGTGTCATTGTAGGGCATGTGTACACCAATGAAATCAACTCTTTCAAAATACTTAAATAAAATATAAAAACAAAATCCACCAAATAAAATGAAATGATTGACATGTCAAGAAAGTTTGGGATATGACACCAGGAAGATGATTTCTTAAGGGAGGAATCAGTATATCTGACAACGTACTAAAGGTGAATGTGTTTTGAATGATTTGGAAAGTGTTTTCTTAGTTAAGGGGCCCTTAAGCTGTTTTAGTATGCATATGCACACATTTCCTGTGTAAAACATTTTGTGTGTGTGTAAAGGAATATTTAACAGGTTACTTGGGAAAACTCACATCCATCTCAGTTCAGGAAAATAATCTTCACTGGTAGTGGTTGGAAGGGGGATAAATGGCCTGACTAATTGACTTCTATCAGTTTTCCACTTTTAAGGGTCCTTAGCATTAAATATTCTTTAAGTATTATCCTTTGTTTCTGTTGTATAGATAACCACAAAGAAGCAAATAGTTCCAAATACTAGGCTAGGTTTTCTTTTGTAGATATAATCCTATAGAAAATTGAAGGAGGTAATAGAAAATATTTTATACAAAGCTATTACAGGAATGAAACAAGAAACTGAATGGGCCTTTCTCATCACTGACATGTATGATTCCAGGAAAAAAAATAAGTAAAATGCAAATGGAAGCATATTAAACAACAATCTCTATGAAACAATGGTTTCTCATCCCCCAAAATATTATATTTAAAAATTGCTAAATGTATCTTTGTTCACTAAGCACTTTAATTAACATCTATAACATGGTGATTATATTATTCACTGTTTAAATGCTTAATTTGCAATCTGGAATCATGGGCATTTTCTGATAAAGACATATTTTCATTTGTTACATTTGTATTTTTAGTGGGAGATAAAAATAAGAAGATGTTTATATGGTAATAGGATACTAGATTCATAATAAACACAAGTTTTAGTTCTTCTCTGCTTAGGATTTAAAACATAGTAACACACTATTTAAAAAAAATAAATTGAGCTGCTTTTCATGTTGAGAGGTTTGCAGTACTGTACCTGCCATCTGCTGGAAGTATTTGGGAGGTACATTTGCTAAAGAGGTTGTCAATTCCAAAGATATCAGGTATAAAGGAATGCTTTCAGCGCTCACTGAAAGTCAGGTCATTCATTGACTTTGACTTCCTGGACTATTGCCAAAGAAACTGTCAAGTGTAGATGCCTAAACACAGTACAAAGATGAATACCTTTATTAAATCAGGAAAAGTCCAGCATGAATATGCTTTTCTTGATTGTGGGGAGATATGATAGAAATAGTGATTCTTGGAAACTTTTTTAAGGTACCAGAGCAAACGTCAAAAATCCCTTGATGCATTTATCAAAAGGAGTTATGTGACCATGGAGAAATACACTATGGTTGTGCTTACTTTTATCTATGCATAGATTTGCTTTTATGTATGTGTATATATGTATGTTTTGTGTACGTATATGTATACATACTTTGTTGAGTTTTTTTTTAAAGTCACTTTCACTTCCCAATGCTTCCACCCATTCTCCATTTCCTTGAATCAAAACAGTTTAGTTAAATAAAACAAGCCAACACATTGGATATGTTTGAGATAAGGCATGTTTCATCCCACACCTATTTCTTTCTTTCTTTCTTTCTTTTTTTTTTTTGAAAGGAAGATTTATTTAACAAGTTTCACTTGGTACAATACACCTAAAAAGAAATCACAATACAATGAAAGATTTAAATCAAGGCCTGGAAGGATTATGGGATTTAAAGATCTTCCATCTTCCACGCCCCTTGGACTTGCTGATGTAGCAGGGAAGGGGTGGGGCAAGAGGAAGCAAAAGACAAGCTAGAGTGCCTGCAGTGACTGGAAACATGGTGGCAGCAGCAGCAGTGGTGGCAGCAGCTCAGGAGCTCCTGTTTTTGAGCCAGCCAGAATTTCTGCTAAGGACTCCTGCTGAGGACTTCCAGGAACGGAAACTGTGGGCGGCCGGAGCTGCTGGGAGCAGGCTTCCTAGACGCTGTATAGTTGCCATGAGTGGGGAAAGGGGGTCTTTGCCTGAGGTATCCTGTTCTGTTTTGAAGGTTTAAGAATGTGGGTGTTTACTATATTAACTATGTGTGCCAACTTCATAACTACTGTGATGGCTTTGACTTTCTGGTTTTGGGACTCAGTTTTCTGGTATTTGAATAAATGTTTTAGCTTTATACCCCATGTAGAAAGCCTGGTATATTTTGTGATTAATAACCTTATCAGCATTTTTATAGTTATCATAGGAATTGTGAATATTGCATTGTTGAGACAAGGCCTCAGAATTTTATACAAATGCCAAGACCAAATCTTAAAATATCCATATTGCATCTCAAAATTGTCCCCATTAACTTAAAAGGAAAAAAAAGGCTTAACCACATGTGCCTTACATGATAGTAAATGAAATAAACTAGAACAAACATGTCAAATGTTTCACTTTTGAATTGCAAACAAAGCTCTTATATTTGTTTTACAAAAAAACGTGTCTCCCAACGTGCATCTCAAACAGCGTTCCATGTAATATGGTATAAGAGCAACATTTCACATAATTGGAACTGCCCACACCTCGTTTCTGTTGAACATTTCTATGTTTAATGGTTCTGTGTGAGTGAAGGACAGATTAGTGCGTGTATGGTAGCACTGGGCAGGATCATTAGATGCTAATGTTGAAATATCAAGTTACAAACAAGAATGAAATTGTAGTAGGTAGTTCTTTAATTATGGGCTTATATAGCTTCATTTAATCTTTATGTACTTACTCTGTTACAGGTCAAAACTACGGGCTGTTACCCAGTATGTATTTTTCCCAAACAAGGATTACTATACTTCAGATAGCAAGTCAAGTGATCTTTTTCTCTCTCTTTTTTTTAACAAATGCTTTATTAATTTCTGGTTTACATCATTCATTTCTGCCAGATTTTGAGTTACAATTTTCCCCCCACTTTTCCCCTAACCACCACCCCACCCCAGAATAGCAGTCCCACAAGATATCCCCTCATCCAATCTGCTCTCTCCCATACCTTCTCCCATACCCCCTTCGACTTTACCATTGGGGGGAGGTGAATCTCTGTGCCCCAATGCCTGCACATCTTATCTCCCAACTACATGCAAAATAGTATTAATAATAGTATTTATATATATTTGAAACATTTAATTTTAAAACCTTGAATTTCAGATCCATTCCCTTCCTCCCTTGTCACCCATTCCCTCTGGGAAGATAAGCAATTCAGTATGTGTTGTACATGTATAGCTATGCAAAACATTACCATAGTAGATATATTGTAAAAGGCTGCTTATAATTCCCTCCCACCCATCCCACCCCCCACCTGGTCCATTCCCTACTTTGATCCTGTCCCTCTTTGAAAGTGGGTACTTCCAACCTCCCCTCCCCCCAAGAATGCCCTCCCTTCCATCATCCCCCCTCTCATCCCCCTTTCCCCTACTCTCCAGCAGGGTGAGATATCCCATTTAGTATGTATGTCATTCTCTCCCTGAGCCAGATTCAATGAGAATATGGTTTTGCCTTTTTGCCTTCCTATTCTTCCCCTCCCCTGCAGCCACTTCCCCTTGCTTCTTCTACATGAGATAGTTTACCCTACCCTGTCTCTCCCCATCTCCTCTTGCCACTTTCCTCTCTCACCTCATAACTTCATCCCTTAAGTATCATCCCTTCCCACCAAATTCAACCTGTGCCCTCTATCCATGCATAACTGTAAACATATATACACACATTCACATATGTATTCATATGTATTCAGTACCCATATACCCTTCTTCCATTATTTTCATACTGAGAAAGGTTTCATCAGTCACAATTATTGTTTTTCCATGTAGGAATGCAAATAGTTCAACTTTGATAAGTTCCTTTTGGTTTCTTTTCCCTGATTACCTTCTCAAGCATCTCTTGCTTCTTGCGTCTGGATGTCAAATTTTCTATTCAACTCTGTTTTTTTCCTCAAGAATGCTTGAAAGTCCTCTATTGCACTGAATGATCATATTTCCCCCTGAAACAAAATACTTAGTTTTGCTGGGTAAGGTGACCCTTGGCTTCAATCCCAGCTCTTTTGCCCTCTGGAATATTATATTCCATGCCCTTCAATCCCTCAGTGTAGAAGCTGCCAGATCCTGTGCTATTCTGATTGTTTTTCCACAATATTGAAATTGTTTCTTCCTGGCTGCTTGTAGTATTTTCTCCTTGATCTGGGAGTTCTGGAACCTGGCTATAATATTCCTGGGAGTTTTCTTTTTGGGGATCTTTCTTGGGAGGTGATCTGTGGATTCTTTCAACCCCTATTTTGCCCTCTGGGTCTAAAACATCAGGGCAATTTTCCTTGAGAATTTCTTGAAGAGTGATTTCTAGGTTCTTTCTTTGATCATGGCTTTCAGGTAGTCCAATAATTTTTAAATTATCTCTCCTGGATCTATTTTCCAGGTCAGTGGTTTTTCCCATAAGATATTTCACATTGCCTTTTATTCTTTCATTTGTTTGGATCTGTTTAACAGCATCTTGATTTCTCATAAAGTCATTAGCTTCCATTTGGCCCAGTCTAACTCTGAAGAAATGAATCTCCTCAGTGAACTTTTGAGATTCTTTTTCCATCTGGCAAATTTGGCTTTTTAAGGCATTCTTCTCCTCCTTGCCCTTTTGAGCCTCCTTTGCCATTTGAGTTAGTCTATTTTTTTAGGGTATTTTCCTCAGTCAGACTGTTGACTCTCATTTCATACTTTCCCTGCATACTTCTCATTTCTTTTCCCAATTTTTCCTCCACTTCTCTTATCTGCTTCTTAAGGTCCTCTGTGGTCTGTAACCCACTCATATTTTCCTTTGGGGCTTTTGGAGCAGGATTTCTGACCTCATAGTCCTCCTGTTCCCTGCTTTGATCCTCTTTGCCCCCAAAATAGGGGTATAATGTTGCATTTTCCTATTTATTTTGTTTCCTTTGCCTCAGCATGTTGCCACTTAACTACTTGACTTTTGGGCTTATTGCCACAGTAGGACTCTGCCACCAGACAGTGGAGCTTCCGTCCCGAATGTTGGGGTCTTCACAACTTCTGGTTCTGGCAAGTTGGATACCCACCCCAGACCTCCCCCCAGATCACAATCCAGATCCAAGCAGGTTAAAGCAAGAGCGATTAACCTCCAAGACTGATAGCTGGATCTCCCTACAGTTCACAGGCCAAGAGCTGATGCTGCCACTGAAGCTGCAAAATGGCGACTGTGCTGCGAATCCTCAGTGGCTTCTAGCCCCCAGGGAAGGAAGCCAACGCATTCCCCAAATACTGTCGAAAGGGCACTAACCTCTTACTTTGTCCTAGACATGTCTGTGTTGATAATTCTGGAATCACCACAGCTCCTGGTGTTCTGGGGTCCCTCCAGCTGGCTGCTGGTCTGGCTGCCCTGGGGCTAAAACCGATTAGCTTCTCTGTGTTTTTCTGTGGGTGCTGGGGCTCCAGAAGTTGTTCAGAGTCCCCTTTTACATGGTTTGGAGGTGGTCTGGTGGGAGAGCACCTTGGAAATGCTGTTTCTACTCCGCCATCTTCAATCTTTTTCTCTTTAAGGCATTTTATCATATCAATAAAATAAGTTAGTTTACACAGGGATGGAAATAATAGTACCAACAATAGTAACAATATTTCTAGCCTACTTAAAGGCTCTAAATTTCATCATTGTAGCTACTGCCTACACACACACACACACACACACACACACACACACACACACACACACACACCAACAAAACCCTCAGTAATTTAGGGATGGTCTTCCAGATTTCTGTGGCCAAAGGATCTCTCAATTTGAGACCAAATTGATGATGAGTTTGAATTTAGCTGGGCTGGTTCTCAAATAGACATGGAAACTTTCCAGTTTTCCAAAGCTTGTACTACCCCCAGCCTTTGAGAATTCGGGGTTACTCATATACCACAGTGAGGTGCTGGAAACAAGACTTTATTGGAAGAAAAATAACCACAGTTATTTACATAATGGCTTCATTACTTATTTTGTACATGTAATTTTTCATTAGAAGCTTAATAACCATTAGCAACAACAACAAAAAAAATCAAATGAGAAAAAAACTGGAGCAAAGTGTTGCCCCAAACCTTTAGTCTTTCACTAGAATGAATTGAAAAACAACAAACAAATACGTTCCCTTGTCTTGTTTCTTAATCCAAGCCTGCCCAAACAGGCCTTCACCTTTACTTTTTTTCTTTTATTTTTATACAATTGTAGTCCTTATGCAGACATTTCTTTTTTAATTTATAATTTACAAAGCACCTTAGATACTACTTATCTCATTTGATAATGAATCCATATATGTCTTCACTTCTGCTATTAAAACATACTCAGATCTCTTTGTTCCTTAAAAACAAAAACATAGAATTTTGCTTAATTTTGTTATTCTTTCCAGAGACTGTCAGACAATCAAGAAATATTTATTAAGTGCCTAATCTTTTCTAGGCCTTGTGCTAGGCAGTAGACAAAATCCAAACAGTTTGTACCCTGAGGTAGCTTACATTTTGCTTCTGAGATGAAACATGTTCACAGAGAAACAAATGCAAGATATAGACCAAAAAATACCCATTTTTCGAGTGAAGGTGGAGCTGGAGAATCAGAAAAGGTCTGTTTTTTTAAAATAATGTTTTACTGACAAGGCTTGTTTTTGTATGAGCTGCATTTTCCAATGTTTCCCTTCCTTCTCCTGATACCAGAGAGTCATTCCTCATGATGAAGAATAATAAAGGGGGGGGGGTGAGAGAAGTATTGACACTAACCAATATATTGAAATCATCTGACAAAATATATAATGTTCCACATGATGCCTATTGCCTTCTCCTCCCAACCCAACCAAAAAAGTAGAGTGATGCCTTTACATCTCTTCTTTGAACTCAAACTTGGGCGTTATAATTCACAAAGTTGTTTTGTTGTTTTTCTTTTCATTTAAATTGTTGTGGTTATAGTATATACTGTTTTTCCTAGTTTTTCTCAGTCTATTTTGCATCACTTCATATGCTTCTCTGTATTCATCAGAGTCATCATTTCTCACAGCACTGAAATATCCAGTTAAATGTATGTACCACATTTGGCTTAAGATAATGGCATTATAGCTGAGCCTTGAAGGAAATGAGGAACTAGGTGTTCCAAGAGATGGAGATGAGAAGGAAGAACATTCTAGATACAACTTTTCAGCCTGTACTAAGGCAAAAAAGTGGCAAATGAAAGTAAGCCAGTTTGGCTATAATGCAGAGTATATGATGGGGAGTAATGTACAAGCACCCTAGAAAGGTACCTGAAAACAAATTGTGAGCGTGCATAGGAGTTTCTTTTTTATTTTTTTTGCTTTTTTTTTTTTTGGAGGGGGAGGGCAGGGCAATTGGGGTTAAGTGACTTGCCCAAAGTCACATGGCTAGTAAGAGTTAAGTGCCTGAGGCTGGATTTGAACTCAGGTTCTCATGACTCCAGGGCTGATGCTCTATTAACTACACCACCTAACCACCCCCATAGGGGTTTATTGAAGAAGAATGGCATAAAGAGCAATTTTACAGAGAATGAAATGGTGAAGAGTGAGCCTGGCTGTGGGAGATAATTAGGAAATCATTATAAAAGTCCAATCAAGAAATGGTAGAAAAGGACATACCACAATATCTGTTGCCATCCCTCCCTTCCCACAATACCTGTTGCCATCCTCCCCCTTCCCCTGCCTTTTCCTTTTCTTCCCTTCCCTTCAATGTTGTTGCTCCCCTAAATATCCTAAACTCCAAGTTCCTCAATCTATCAACTCCCTTGATCTATTTCTCCACTCTACCTCCTACCTCCACCACAAACATATTTTGTTGGGATTTCCCTCAACCATGATATTTTGCTCTGAAATGCCCACAGTGCTAGTAAACTTGTTTAATATCTGAAATAAGGTGATGGCAGTGGTTATGGAATGAAATAGTAAATCTAAGCACTATTTTGAGGAAAGGGAGGAAAAAATGGCTTTTTGAGATTACATAAGTAGGACATAGAAAAACTAGAATTTGAACTGTGATCATCTAATCTAACCCAACTCTGGTTCAATTAAACCAAGGCATTAATAATTGAATGAGAAATAGAGACATCATGTGCATACACTTACATGTTCAAAGATTTAAGCATAGGACTCCTAGCAGCTTTCTGAAATCATTGCCTTTCTTACCACCTACTCATTTCTCAATCCTTTAGAATCTGGTTTCTAGCATTAACTGAAATGAATGTCTCCAAGCTCACCAACAATACCTTTATTGCTAAATCCAGTCCCTTTTTGACCTCTCTACGGCATTTAATTTTGTCAAACACCCTTTCCTTCTGGATTGCTTCTCCATTCTGTGTTTTCAAGAAACTTCTCTATCATTGTTTTTTTTTTCCACCTGTGACTGAACTCATAACTTTTCATAAACTCCCTGAAGTCAAAGAGAAGGGAATCATTTGGCTCTTAAGGACTCTGTTTTGCTTTCTAGACTTAAAATGAGCCAATTATTGTTACAGGGTTTCACAAATACTAACATGGAACTGTTATTCACTAATAAGAATGAAATATTAAAGAGTCAGTAAGTAATTCTTTCAATCCACTTAAAGTTTATCAGGGCCTTATCTGAGCCCCATCTTCTATTTGGTTTCCACATTTTGAGATGTGGAAGAATTGGCAAATATTCAAAGAAAGACACTGATTAAAAGAATGGTAAACTAAGCCCATGAGTTGAAGTATTATTTAAGCTAAAGTGACCAATTCCTTAAGTACTTCCAAATGAAAGGGAATTTATTAACTAGTATGGTGGGGGGTTGGATTAGAGTATATCCCATAGAACACGCATTAAGATGCACTGCATTTTTTGGGCCAGTTCTATGCCTTGGCTCTGCCATGAAGCACTTGAGTATTTTGGGATGGAGGACTCTTTACTGGTCCTTGGTTCTGTTATAATAACAAAGGCTATCTGCATAAAGAAGGCTGTCTACTGGGTCAAGGAACCCATACAATGACCCTCTAAGAGAGTTACCTAACCTTCTAGCTCTCTCTCTTTCTCTTCTCCTCTGCCCAGAGAGTTAGAACTCTTTGAGCCTTTCTCTATAAGGGTAGGTGCTTTCATTGACCTGGTAGAAATGATGAACTTTGGGCACTTGACAGCTAACATGCATGTGATGGCTTAGATCAATAGTGTCAAACTCTAATAGAAATGGGGGACACTAAACCATATATAAGGGTCCCTGTGAGATACATATAGACTTAGAAAACCACAAATTAGCATCATATAAACTTTATTATAATTTTATTAAATATTTTCTTCTTCTTCTTTTTTTTTTTTTTTTCCATGGACATGGGTTTTATTAGCCTCCTGTTTGTGGAGGAAGGCAGCAGGGAAGGAAATTGGACAGGGGACATATCCTTTGTCCTGAATTTAGTGCATGTGGCCTGGAGTTAGGGGGTCAGAGAAAACAGCAGCAGAAGCAGATGAGGTGATAGGAGGTGGAGGTGAGGGTGGCTCTAGGACCACCAGGGGCAGGATATGAATATTGGGGGAGGTGCAGGAAGGTTACCCTCACCCAAGAATTTGGCCACTCCTCATCTCCCTCATGTTCATGTATGTATATGTTCTGTGGACATGCCTGCACCCATGCACACATGCCTCTGGGCTCACCCTTAGGGCTCCGTGTAGCATGTGATCATATAATCATCAGGGACCCTCCCAGATTCCCCAGAGTTCTATAAGAGAGAGGGAGGGAAGGTAGAAGATGTTGGACATAAAAGTCCCACCCTCCCATCCATCCCTTTCCCTATGCTAGTTTAAATTAGATTATCAGGGAGAGTCCTAAGGGGTGACCCCCTCCCCAGCACTCCCCCTCAGGCTCAGCTGGGTGTCTGGGTTGGTCTCTCTGAGACCCTCACATGACGCTGCAGCTCTTGGCTCGGTCCTTGCGAATCTCCGCCTCAGCCCCCTTGTCCGACCTCCCAGGCAGCTGGGCTGACCTCTGTGTCGACCTCTGTAGGCCTCTCCTCGAATCACTTCGACGAAGCTGCCTGTGGCCACGACCGAGGGAGGCCACAGTGGCCACATGGAAGACATCTCGGACACTGCGCTCAGATGACCGGGATGAGCACTCGACGTAAGACACAGCCCCCACTTGCCGGGCGAGGACGCTGCCCTGCTCATGTGTGACAGGGATGAGCCTCTGTTTGGAGAGTTCCCTCAGTGTCGCTAAGTCTGTCCTCATGTCCAGTTTACAACCGACCAGAACAACCTTAGCATTGGGACAGAACTCCTGGGTCTCCCCTTGCCACTTCTTGAGCACATTGTCAAGTGTCTCTGGCCTGCTGATATCAAAGCAAATAAGGACAGCATCAGAGTCTGGGTAGGCCAGTGGTCGGACATTGTCATAATAGGAGGAACCTGAAGTGTCCCACATGTTGAGCTCTATGCGGCGTTTGTCGATCTCAAAGCTGGCTGTGTAGTTCTCAAACACAGTGGGGACATAACTCCCGGGGTAGGCGTCCTTGGCGAACACCTGCAGCAGCGCCGTCTTGCCGCCCTCCGCGTCCCCGACCACCACGATCTTGCAACGGCCGCTCTGCCCCTCCATGGTCTCAGCTACGCTCCAGCCAGGGCCCCCCGCCCGGGCCCCGCAGCCGCCGCCGTCGCTGCAGCCGCTGCAGCCGCTCCGGCCGCCGCCGTAGACAGCATCTCCCGGGCCCGCGCCGACCCCCCGCCCCTCTTTTTTTTTTTTTTAAAGCAATTGGGGTTAAGTAATTTGCTCAAGGTTACACGGCTAGTCATTATTTATTCGTGGGTGCTCATTTTCTGAGGCCGGATCTGATCTCGGGTCATCCAAACTCCGAGGCCGGTGCTCTTACTCACTGCGCCACCTAGCCGCCCCTTTAGGGCAATTGGGGTTAAGTAACTTGCCCAAGGTCACACGGCTAGGTTTTTGTTTGTGTGGGTTAAGTGTCTGAGGCCGGATCCGAACTCAGGTCCTTCTGACTCCAGGGCCGGCGCTCTATTCACTGCGCCACCTAGCCGCCCCCTATATATTTTCTAATAACATTCTAATCTGGTTCATGCTTCACACAGGACTGCTATGTGCCACAATGAGACCTATAAGCCACATATTTGATACATCTAGCTCACATATTTCTGAGCCTTGATTTCAAAGCCTTACTGGCCTTTTTTGCTATGTGTTTCTTCCCTGAACATAGATGAAACACCACTGATTTTGAGATATACACTTTCAGCTGCAAAGAAAACCTTGAGTTTGAGAAATTAGGAGAGCCTATGTTCTTTGTAGGTATTGGTTGAACTTTGGGAGAAGCCTAATAGGCAATAACTCCAGCCCTTGGAGATAATAAACTCTGATAAGAGGAATACAATTACTGACTTTGATGGTCTGTAAAATAAAGCCTCTTAGTACTTAGAGGCTTGATGGTCTGTAAAATAAAGTCCCTTAGTAGTTAGAGGGAATTATTGGGACAATGCAGAGTCAAAAATGCTTCAAGTTATGCTATTTTAAGAATTAACCTCAGACTTCAGGGTCACATGACCAACACATGGAAAGAACTATATATTTTCTCTAATCACCCCAACCTCTCAAAAACAGAAATTATGTACCAGAGATAAAGCAACTTAAACTGCGTCCATGGTCTAAGAAGCCCATAATCCAAAAGAAGATTAAAAAAACAAAGCCATGGACTGACACCCACCCTGAGCTCATTTAGCCCCACCTCCCCACCCTCATGGAAGGAAAGCTATACTATTCAACCAAGGACTCAACACATGGGCTTATAACAAAACCCAACTTCACACCCCAGTTCTTCCTCTTTCTAGTGCCACAGAGATCAAGGTTCTAGATTATGGAAGCCTGCTGTGGCAAAGATAGATGGCCTGTACCACAGAAACAGTATTTGGAGTTGCAAAAGACATCTATAGAATGGGAGAACAAAGGAAAACAGGCAGAACATGGGCCTGGTCTTGAAATAAAACTCAACTCCTCTCCCCCTTCCCCCCCTCAGAGTCTCAAAGACCCAAACTCCAAAAATCAACCTTATAGAACCAAATGTGGCAGCTCCCTGAACTGCCAGTCCCAGACCAGAGAATTAAGGAACAGATGCAAGTGGGACAGAACACTGGGAGAGGACCCAATGTGTATGTGTGTGCATGGGGGTTTGTGGGTGCACAAAGGGAGGCTGTGGCAGTCCACTAAACCTGAGGGAAAGAGATTAGCATTCAGCTGGCACCAATTCTGTGTCCCAAGGTCACTTGGGGGTAGAGTCCAAGGCTGGTAAACTCTAAATTACCCCAAGTGAAAAGAGGTTGAGATGATTTGAGATCCAGCCCTGAGGGAAACAACCAAATGGATGGAGTTAGAAAGTGAGCAATAAGGGAAAGATAAGGGGGGTGGGGACTGAAATTACCAGAGATCTCAGGAAGAAAAAAACTTGAACATAAGCAGATAAATCAACAGGAAAATAATAACCAAAGAAAGAAAATTTAGCCCCAGACCTAGTAAATGGGCTCATACATCCTACTGAAAAACAAAGAAAAATGATCTAAAACTTGATGAGACAGAAGACACTGTGAAATTTGAGAATACAGAACTGTCATACACTGCTCCTGTATAGTTTAGAAGAGAAATGAGAATCATGAGAGCAGAATTTATGACCTGCACAGCAAAAATATGAACCCAATAGAAAAATTGGAATCTGTGATAGGAAATATCATCAAAAAGAGAGAGGAGGGAGGGAGAGAGGGAAGAGAGAGAGAGAGAGAGAGAGAGAGAGAGAGAGAGAGCAAAAGACTGTGAATAGAAATACACAGAAATGAATGACAGTCTAGAAAAAAAGTAACAAGAAACAATAACATTAAAAGGAAATATGGGGGCAGCTAGGTGGCACAGTGAGTAGAGTGTCGGCCCTGAAGTCAGAAGGACCTGAGTTCGGATCCGGCCTCAGACACTTAATGCACACACAAAACAGAACCATGTGACCTTGGGCAAGTTACTTAACCCCAATTGCCCTCCAAAAAACAAAAAATAAATAAAAAAAAAATAAAAGGAAATATGACACTATCCAGGCAAAACATACTGATCTCAAAGACAGGGTACATAGAGACCACCTACAGATCATAAATCTCCCAGAATACCATGACAAGGAAACAAAAAACCTTAATAATATAATGAAGGAAATGATACAAGAGAACTGCCCAGGACTTCTAAACACAGAAAATCAAATAACAATTGAAATAATTTATGGATCACCTCCAGAAAAACAAAGCAAAAAAAAAACCAAAGGCTGCAAACTCTAAAATATAGTTTTAAATTTAAGAATTCAATCCAGAAACAAGAAGTTCTGCAAATGATCAGGAGAAAGACCTTAAAATACAAAGGAAAGGAAATTTGATTAACACAAGATTATTCTGTACCCACCAAAAATGCAAAAGGGAATGGAAAAATGTATTCTAAAGAGCTATGGAGTTCAGGATCTAGTCAGAATGATCTACCTGAAAATTTGAGTTTAACCATAAATGAAGAAAGATGGACATTCAATAGTAAAGAGGCATTGAAAACATTTTTAAGAAAAAGAACTATATATGAAGAGATTATTTGCTTCTCAGAAACCCAGACAACAGAAATGCAGGAGGGGTGAGCAGATGTAATAACCAAGGGCAACAATAGCAATAAAGTGACAGTAGAGAGACTAAAAAGAGATTTCTTACTATAGGTATACAAGGAGTCAATTGTAAAGGCAGATGTCAGGTGGAGGTAACATTAGAGGCAGGTCTGAGGCATTACAGACAGAACCTGGTAACACTGCCCATAGGTGATGTTGTTGTTTTATGGGACTATGGGAGAGTGTATGAAAGGGAAGAGGGAAACAAGGTGGATATAGGAGAGGATGGGATGTGTCTGAGAGCAAAAAAGGACTATCTTGCAGAGGAAAATGACCTCTATGGGTTCAGGAAGAGAAGAGCTCACAGGAGAGTAGATAAGGAAGACAAAATAAGAATTGAAAAGGTGGGGGTAGGGGAGGCAGAGGAGGGAGGCCTTGCTTTGGTGGTGGGAGGATGTTCCACTGATTAATGCTTTTATGGGTGAAGAGATATGTTCCATATGGGCATATGAGAACTTTGTGCTAGGTGTGGTCTAAGAACAACACAATAAAAATAATCATTGCTTCAGGTATCACAAACAAAAGCACACAGACCTAAATAGAGGCTTAACAATGAAATCCTAAATAATGAGAAGGTTAAAGAACAAATCTCAGGAACAATTAATAGCTATGTAAAAGAAAATAAAAATTAAAAAAAAATTTCTGGCTACAGCTAAAGTAATGGGGTGTGGGGAATCATATACTTGTAAACACATTAACAAAGTAGAAAGAGAGAGGATTCATGAACTGAACATGCATTTAAAAATGTGAAAACCAAGAAATAAACAAATCTCTAAAGAGAAAAAAAATTAGTGGAGAAATAGATAAATTGGAAGCAAAAATCCTTAAAAACAATAAATAAAACTAAAAGCTAGTTCTTTGAAAAGACTAATAAATTTGATAAAACATTAGCTAATCTAATTAGAAAGAGTGCAAAAACCCAAATCAATAAAATAGCAAATGAGAAAGGGAAAAGCACAACAAAATCAGAATAAAAAGAGTAATCAGAATATATTATGTAAAGTTGTATGGAACAAAACTAAAAACACACAAGAAATCTAGGAATACCTTTAAAATGCATAATGGCCAAACTATCAGAAGACCAATAGATATCTTAAATAAGCCAATCTCAGAAAAGGAAATAGATCTATCTGTAAAGAAACTATCAAAAGGGGAAAAGCAAAACAAAGCAAAACCCTCCCAGTTCTGATGGATTAACAGGGGAATTCTTTTAAACCTTTAAACAGCAATTAGTACCCATACTTCTCTAACTATTCTCAAAAATCAACTCAAAGATCCTTCTCTTTCTCCTTTGTTGGAGCTTTTTCCTTGCCATTATCACAGAACCAAGGACCAATAAGGTTTCCCCTTGACCCCAAAGTAGAGCCAGGGCACAGGATTGACTAGAATAAAAGGCAATAGAGCTCAGATAAAATTTAGGGCCTGACCAATTCTAAGTGGATTGAAAAGTTACCTACTGGCTCTTGAATATTTCATTCTTGTTAGTGAACAACAGTTCCTTCCATGTTAGTTTTTATAAAACTGTTAATAATTGACTTGTAAGTCTAGAAAGCAATATAACTCACCTTCCATTCAACCACTTAAAGTGATTTTCCTAAATGCAAATTTAATATCCCTACCTAAAAAATTCCATGATCTTCCAATCATCTCCAACAACAAATACAAAATGCTCTCTTTGGTACTCAAAGTTTTTCATAACCTAGCCCCTCCTACCTTTGCAGTCTTTGTACACTTTACTCCCCAAAGCACACCTTTCAATGAAGTAATACTAGTCTCTTTACTATTCCACCAACAAGACACTCAACCTCTCAGCTCCTAATATTGTCTTGTTATCCCCAATGTCCAAACTCTTTTCTCTGCTCCAAATACTTACCTCCTTGGATTCCTAAGTCCTAACTAGAATCCCACCTTTTACAGAAAGCCTTCCCCAACCCCTCTTAATTGTGATGTTTTCCTTTTATTAATTATTTCCTACTTATTCTATATGTAGCTTACTTTGTATATATTTCTTTGTATGATATTCCCACCATTAGATTGTAAGCTACTTGAGGACAGGGACTGTCTTTTGACTCTTTTTTGTATCCCCAGTACTTACCACAGTGCCAGGAACATGGTAAGTACTTAATAAATGCTTATTTATTGACTGCTTGAGTATAGGAGAAAAGAAGTTGTATTAATGCTTGATTTTTCAGAGATGATTAATAACTGGGACATTATAGAAGGTAAAACTTTTAGTTCATATATACACCTGTTTGGGAATGGGGGTGCTGAATTCTTAAGGTACCTTCTGAGTCCTGACACTGCACACAAATATTGTCAAAAATACATTACTAAGCAAATCAATTTCTAATGAATAATACAAAAGGGAATTAAAGTTACTTTAACTTTTATTAACCCACCATGTAAATATTTTCCAAATTGGAGAAATTTCTTGTGAACCTGCTTACACAAAAGGTCACTATAAACATTAGAATGGCTAACAATGACAAAGTATTCAAATTAATAAGAGATCACGTCGAAACTGCCTCCACTTTTCAGTCTCCCAAAAGATATTGACTGGTGATTGAGTTGATTTTAGTTTAAGAGTCAGTATGAACTAGATAACAAAAAATTTTAAATTCCATAGGTACAGTTTGAACTTATTTGTATATTATGATGAACAATTGAAACTGTCTGCTAAAATAGGAACTTTATTCCTATAGATAAAGCAGAACCATAGAAGTAAAGTCTATGACTAAAGGTACCGATATTTTTATTTTTTACTCACTGGTTAAGTTTTTAGCATACTGTAATCAATATACTTCCACTGTCAAGCACAATCACTGAGGCTTGATGAGGCAGGACAGGGAAGTGTGTAATAAGAGTATATTGGGGGGCGGCTAGGTGGCGCAGTGAGTAGAGCGTCGGCCCTGGAGTCAGAAGGACCTGAGTTTGGATCCGGCCTCAGACACTTAATGCACACACACACACACACACACACACACACACACACACACACACCAACTAAAAAAAAAACCTGACCGTGTGACCTTGGGCAAGTTACTTAACCCCAATTGCCCTCCAAAAAAAAAAGTGAAAAAAAGAGAGCATATTGCAATAACTATCAAATCAAAGTCAATTTGAAGTCATGAGGGCCTGGGTTCAAATCCTGCCTGAGAACCTCATTAGCTATATGACTGGGCAAGTAATTTAATCTTGCTCTACCTCAGTTTCCTGATCTGTATAAGAGGGATAATAATAATACCAACATCAGTGTGGTTGTGAAGATCAAATAAGAAAATATATATAAAAAGTCTTTACAAATCTTAAAATACTATATCAATTCTAGGTATTATTATAATAAAAATTAATTTACTTATCCAGTGCCATACCAGTGAAACTGTCAAAGGATTACTTGAAAGATATTATCTCTTTGATCCTCACAACAATCCTAGAAGGGATGTACTAGTATTATCTTCATTTTATAGTGGAAGAAACTGAGGCAGACAGAGTAGTTTACTTGCCCAGGATCACACAGATAATAAATTTCTGGCTGGATTTGAACTCAGGTCTTCATGACTCCAGGCTCAGCACTTTATTCAATGCACCAAGTTGCTTCTACATAGTTTCTTTCTTTTTTGGAGGGCAATTGGGGTTAAGTGACTTGCCCAAGGTCACACAGCTAGTAAGTGTTACGTGTCTGAGGCTTGATTTGAACTCAGGTCGTCCTGACTCTAGGGCCAGTGCTCTCTCTATTCACTGTTCCACCTAGCTGCCCCCCTCTACATAGTTTCTATTGGAGGGATAGAAGGGGAGTAAAAATATCTGGACCTGTAAGTTCATTGGTGTAGAGAACTTCCTCTATCAATGAAGATCATAAATTCTTTTCTCACAGTTTTAGAGTTGCCTGAGGCACTAAGAAGATTAAATGACTTGCCTATGATCACAATGGAGTGGATAGGATCTGAACTCAGATCTTCCAGCCTCCATGCTTTCTATCCACTAATCCATGCTTTCTCTCATGTTCATGCTCAACTAAATCACCTGAAAAATGGACATCCCAATATGGTCGATTATCTCCACTGTCTGAGTGGATTACTTTTTGCTTTGTGAATTTTCCAAAATTCTCTCCATGAACTAGACGGATCTCAGAATAGGGTATCTGTGAGCAAATTTCTGTGCCCATGCATGTATTTGTACTTGTATGCATGTTTAATTGAATTGCCATCATTTTTATTAAATTCCTACTACTTACAAAGCATTGCGCCAAGCCAATACAAAAAGTACTTATTAAGCATCTTTATAAAATGTGGATGTTTGTATATGTTTGCATGCTTAATCCAATTAAATTCATCACACTTATCAAGCTCCTACTATGTGCAAAGTACAGTGTTAAGTTATGGGGCTACAAAGACAAAATAAAAATGTAGGCTCAAAGATTTTACTTTCTCCTGGGTTTCTCCTATGCTTTAAAATCACTATATTCCTGAGCCAGAAATAAATGATTTCTTCTAATTTTTAGATTGACCGTGCCCATGTTCCCTTTCATTGAACAAGATTAGCAAGAGCTGACCCCACAGTGAGCCTAACATTTGAAACCATAAGAGCAAAAGAGTTTTTCCTTAGGATTTGCTAACTAGTTCATAGGGCTGTGCAGACTGGAGCTACGGGATATTAAATGAAATCAAAAGCACATCAAACCTAGCAGCATCTTAAGAACCATTAGTGTTTCAGTTAAAAGGGAGCATCTTGTTTCTGAAATATTCATAGCTGGAATCTACCCCTACTGCTGAGATTTACATCTCCTCACTATCCATGATGATTGCTGAATCTCTTCCTTTGCTATTGTAGGAAAAATATTCAGAGATTTATAGACACCAAGAAGAAGGCAGCAAATCATGCCATTCATTATTGGCATCTGCTCTTGTCTGTATCCCCAGGAAATGCAAATATAAATGGCTTCCAATTTTCTACAAACTCAGTTGCAAAGGAAACTGTTATATGCAGATGAGGCAACTTTTATTTGGACAGAGATAGAATGGAGGAAATTCTGGTCTACTATACTTGACACACCATTTGCATAGCTCAGAGTAAGCTGTCACAAAAGGATGATAACAAAAAAAGTCCCAAGAATCTTAAGGAAACACATTGATGATGCACTGAATGCACCCAGGCTAGTTATAACAGAAACAGACCCAGATATAAGTCATAAGGGCAGGTGCAAGAATCAAGAAAAAAACTGCTATTGACTAATAGAGCTTCCATTTTCTTAGCTAAGTCTCTTTCCAAAAGTAAATGTCACCCCCTTTCTCCTCTTATGTCCTTCCTATAGCCTTGTAATTGTTTATTAGCCTACACTTACTCCTTTGTCAGACTGGAAAGGACCTCAGAGATCAATTGGTCCAATTCCCCTTCATTTCACAGGCAAAGAAACTGAGGCCTTGGGAGGTTAAACAGCTTGCTAAAGTCCTACAGGCAGTAAGTGACAGAAGCAGGATTTGAACCCAGACACTCTGACTCCAGAGCAATTATTCTTTCCCCCACCATTCTTCCAAAATGATATGAACCCAAGTCAACAATATTTTCTACATCCCTGAGTATAAATCATCATCCCTTTAAATTAATTCAATCAACAAGCATAGGCTGTGGTGTAAAGCCAATCATGAGCAGCTTTCCAAATAATTGCTGCTGTGAATAACTTTAAGGATTGAATTGCAAGTATAATTAACTCTCTATTTATTCAGCAATAATCTAAAGCATAATATTCAAGAAACTAAAACACAACATTAACAAAAACATAACATAACAACTTATTGCAAAGGTGACCACATAGTTTTAAACACAACATATCATTCAGTAAGTTACAATCTCCTTCTTCAACACAGAGTGTCCAAGAAAAGTCTTCTTTCATCTTGACTGGAGGCTGGCTTCCAGTTGTCCTTAAGCCAATCATCCTTAAGAAGTAGCAGAAAGAACAAGCACCACTTACCTCACAATCTCCTCAGTCAATACAGAGTACACGAGTAAAGTGTTCTTTCATCTTAACCTGAGGCTGACTTTCAAACCCATGACTCTTCTTCCACAGGCTCCCAGACTCTTGCCTGGATTCACAGGTAGGCAGCTCTTCCACAGTTCTTGCCTGGATTCATACGACTATTGCCTGGACTCATATGGCTCTTGCCTGGAATCACAGTAGGTAGCTCTCCACTCCTGTTTCATACCTCAGCTTACCAGGACTCCTCTCCAAGCTCTTCAAAGTTTCTGTTTCTAGGAAGACAAAGCTTAACAGAGCTACAGTAATATTTACACTCATTACTGGCACTATCATCTCAATTTACTTTCCGTCTGACAAAGTAACACAAATCAACAGACAAGGTTTCTGTCTGAGAAATCAAACCGAAATCAACAGTGAAGTCCTTTTTCATGACTTCTGTAATAACAGTAAAGTCTTCTTTCAGGGCTTCTGTGACAGCAGTAAAGCCCTCTTTCAGGACTTATGTCTAAGAACAATAGGCAGAGTGTTTTTATCTGACAGAACAACAGACAGAAAGCTACAGAGTGCCAACATCACAAACATTCTCTCTCTCAGTTCGCAGAAAGTAATGCAAATCAACAGAGCACTGAAATCACAAGTATTCTCTCCCTCAGTTCCCAGAAAATAACACAGATTAACATAGTGCCAAAATTGGTCCCACCTCTGCTTGAACTTTTCTCTACTCTGCTCCTTTCTGTTCTACCCTTCCTGTTCTGCTCTTTTGGCAAGTTCTTCCTACCTTGGGCTCCATATGATGACATTAGGCCTATTAGGGACATGGCAGGTCTTCAAATTACCTTAGGCCTATTAAAGGCAACACAATGTATACTGTTTTCAACAAGACTTTTAATACAATCAAAGGGGAGGCTAAAGGCATTTGAATGGTTGAAACAAGTAGCAAAGTAATACTTTGCTTGCCCTTATATCTGGGCATTCAAAAATCAACCAACAAACAAACAAAAAAAAAATGAAAAGTCCCTCCCCTCAAGGAACTTAGACCAAAGTTGGAGAAATGGGAAAAGAGATATTTCCATTAGAAACTTCTTTGTGACTCATTTTCCATATTTGTAAAATACAAAGTAATGAAATAAAATAAAAAGTTTGCCTATGCGAACTCTAACTCCCTACTCTCAAATTCTAATTCAGCAAAGTTTTTGAGGGAAGGGGCCATACATGTGTTCTGTTTTACATTATATTATATATTAACGTCAGAGGGTGATGGAGAAATTTAGCCTTTCCATTGCATTTTGTAGATGACCTAAAGCAATCAATATTTATATGTTAAAACACTTTGAGGTCCTTGTATGAAAGGTAAGAGAGTAGAATTAGAATCTATTGTCTTGATTACTTAATGAAAATGTTTATGAACACAGGCATTTCCATTAACTGCAGATAGTCCATAGACTGTATTGTATTAAACTTGTTACAAGTCTTCTCTACAACAGACAATTCTGTATAATAAATGATTTATCCAATCTCTAACTAAGTAATAGTCGCTCTTTAAAATGAAAATATTTAGTTGCAAACCATTTGAACTTCAGGTAAGATGGGGAAAGGAGAACTGAGCTGAGCTGAGCTGAGCTGAGCTGAGATATTCATAGTTCTATTGTTCAGCCATCAAATTGTAATTATATTGCAACTTCTCTCTTCCAACTCCACCTTAAATATACCATTCAACTCTTTCCAGAAATACTAATCTAAACTTCCAGTCACCCTACCAAAATAATACTAAAAAGGTTCAAGAATTGCAAAGAGGAAAGGGTTTGGGTCTGCATACAAAGTACTTTCAACTTTCTCTAACTGGGTTCAGTGAAAGTTTCTTTGTACTAGTTAATTTACCTTTTACTTGTTAAGTCTTTCAAATTTATAGACTAAGAATATGATTGTTAGCAATGGATTCACTACAACAAAATTTCTCTACAACAAACAGACCCAGTAAGACCCTTTTTAATGGGGACTATTATTTCTTAGGGTTTTTTTATTATTATTTTTAGAGTTAGGAAAAGGGGAGGTTAGGACAATGTTTCTATAATCTAGTGAGAGATCACAATAGCAGATACACCAGCTTACTATGGACTAGTGGTGAGAGGATCTCCTGAACTTGTTAAGAAGACATAAGTTCAAATCAGACACTTACTAGCCATGTGACACTAGGCAAGTAACTTAACTCTACTTGCCTCAGTTCCTAATCTGTAAAATAAGGTGAAAAAAGAAATTAAAAACCACTTCACTATCTTTGCCAAGAAGACCCCCCCAAGGGATCATGAAGAGTCTGACACAACTGAAATAAGTAAACAATAACAAATAAGTAAATGGCTATTTAAATAGCAAGCATAGCTGCAAACCAATCCTTCAAGGATTTCTGAATTTCCCTCCACATGAAAAAAAAACTGTTTTGAGTGCTATAAGCAGATATTAGAAAATATGAGACATGGTCTCCAGTGAATAGGAGGTTAGAACCTAGTTGGGGAGATACGTCATGCATGCTAAAATCATAGAACAAGAATACCTATATAACAAAGCCATTGGTACTGAACAGGAGGAAGACATCAAATTAAAGTGAGGGACATGATACTGTGTCAAGAACACTGGATCTAGAGGTACAGAATATATGCTCAAATTTTGACTCTACTACTTACTATTTCTGTAACCCTGGACAAGTCACATGACTTCTCTGGGCCTCAGTTCCTTTATCTGTCAAATGAAATGGTTGGCCTTGATAACTTCTTTTTTTTTTTTTAAAGCAATTGGGGTTAAGTAACTTGCTCAAGGTTACATGGCTAGTCATTATTTATGTGTGGGTGCTCATTTTCTGAGGCCGGATTTGATCTTGGGTCATCCCAACTCCGAGGCCGGCGCTCTTACTCACTGCGCCACCTAGCCGCCCCTTTAGGGCAATTGGGGTTAAGTAACTTGCCCAAGGTTACATGGCTAGGTTTTTGTTTGTGTGGATTAAGTGTCTGAGGCCGGATCCGAACTCAGGTCCTTCTGACTCCAGGGCCGGCGCTCTATTCACTGCGCCACCTAGCCGCCCCAGCCTTGATAACTTCTAAGGTACCTTCTGGCTCTTGACCCATTAAATGGTGAACTCTTCAAGAGCAGGGACTGGCACATAGTAAAAACATTCATTGACTGATACTAGGGATAGTTTTTACTTGTACAAGGTGTGAAAAGGAGTATTGATCATAAAATGATCTTTTCAATAGTCACCCTGGCATGCTTTGGAAGTAACCCTTGTTAAGAAAGTAAACAATTAAAACAGAGGAGGTGTCAAACATACAACATTCCCAGAATCAGATTAAAATGTAATTGGGAGATATTTAACAAAATAAATGCAATAGAACATAATGTTAATATGTTATAACATATAACCTTCAAGAACCTCTTTTGTACAGTTTAGTGGCCCCTGTTCCTATTTGAGTATCACCACTGTTCTAGACAATAATTCCATGAGGGTATGTCTCATCTAAATTTTCTGTGTTCCTCCAGCATACTCTGAGCATTCTACATAGGTGCTAGGCAGACATTAGGTGCTTAATAAAGGATTGTCATTGACTTTGATGAATTTTAATAGGATGAACCAGAGGAAGGACAATTTCCCCATGTACAAAATAATATTGACACTTCCTTCCTCCCAGAGAGCAAAATGTTTTGTAAACTATATGGAGATAGATGTCATTGAGAAATAATAGGGATGTAAAGGGAAAATACTCTCTACAAAATAACATAATTATGATGTGATATACAACAATCTAACAAAATAAAACATACTATGCCATGATATAATATAACACTACACAACATCAATCATATAATATCATGTTGTTATTATATATTAAATAACAATGTAATAAAAAATAATCAGCCACTAAGAAATTCATGTGTTAAATGGGCCTGCATTAGGTCACATAGGAAGCCAATAAGAAAGCCAAGATTGATCTTCTTTTTTTTTTTTTAAGCAATTGGGGTTAAGTAACTTGCTCAAGGTTACACGGCTAGTCCTTATTTATGTGTGGGTGCTCATTTTCTGAGGCCGGATTTGATCTCGGGTCATCCCAACTCCGAGGCCGGCGCTCTTACTCACTGCGCTGCCTAGCCGCCCCCTTTTTTTTTTTAGGGCAATTGGGGTTGAGTAACTTACCCAAGGTCACACGGCTAGGATTTTGTTTGTGTGTGCGTTAAGTGTCTGAGGCCGGATCCGAACTCAGGTCCTTCTGACTCCAGGGCTGGCGCTCTACTCACTGCGCCACCTAGCCACCCCCAAGATTCATCTTCTTGAGTTTCTTATTCCTAGCTCTGGACAGAGCTCAGGGCCAGTTCTCTGCCTGGAAATAGGTTATATCATATCATCTTTAAATAAAAATTTCTAGTGGCTCATGGAATTAACCAATACTCTCATTTCCTTGTTATGAAAGTGCTCATGAAATCAGATCTACTTTAGTGCCCATACCTTCTAAATCTCCTGAGGAGAGGTCCAAACCTGAGAAGTGAATTCATTTTGTCTAAGCACAGCCTGTCAGAACATTTTTTTAAAATAAAGACCTGGCCCAATTTCAGAGCTTTCTTTTCATTAGGGCGGGACTGAAAGCAAAGGCTCTGAAAGTGGTTAGAAAAACATCGTGTAATCACTAAGGTACCATTATCCTGTCCCTAGGTAATCATTAGGCATCAGCTTGCCAAAGCGAGGGACAGCAAATTACTCATTTATTGTTACCTGAGCTGTGCAAAGAAGATTGAAATCTGGACTATTAATGATTTTTTTTTCATTTTGTTTGGGAGATTCTGTAGAAAAGTTCACATGTTGCAGCCCAGAGGCTGCCTGTCTGCAGTGCTGTCAGTTAGAAAATAAAACAGAAAGTCACCTTTCCTACAGAAAGTAAAGCTGGGAAGTTCACCGGCTCCACATGAGGCCAAGCCTAAGGGGAAACTAATACGGAAATCACCAAGTTCTAGACTGAGAAGTAGCCCAGAAGCCCTAATTCTTTAGGTTGTCTTTATTTAAATTTTGAGTTTTTTTTCTTTTAATGAGAGGCAATGAGGTGGCCAAAGGACTGAACTTAAAGTCAGGAAGACCCAAATTCAAGTTCTACTGTTGATCCTTTGTCTGTGTGACCCTGGGAAAGTCACTTAACAAACTGAGCTGCTGATCTGTAGCCAAGGAAAGATTTTCCACATCAGGAGTTCACTATAACAATGAAATCACAAGTTGGACCAAATGAAAAAAATTTAATATAGAGCATGAGCTCTTAATTTGATGTCTTTAAATTTGTTTTGTTTTTAAATTTATAATTGAAATAGAGGTAGCTGTTAGTTCAATGGAAAGAATGCTGGTGTGGGGTCACGAAATCTGAGTTCAAATCTGGCCTCAGACTTACTAACTGTGTGACCTTGAGTAAGGAACTTAACCTCTCTTTGCTTGAGTTTCCTCAGATTTAAAATGTAGATAACAATGGCACCTCCCTCCTGGAACTATTGTGAGGATCAAGTAAGATAATATTTGTAAAGTGCTTAGTACAGTGAGGCCCCTAATAAATGCTTATTTCCTTCACCCTCTCCCTCTGTAATTCTGTGCATTTTTATTTTATGCATTTAAAAGTGTTATACTAAGAAGATGCCTCTAATCTTCACTAGACTCCCAAAGGTGTTCATATTGGGCTTGGAGTCAGAAAGATAGAGGTGAGTATTCTCCACTCAGACACAGTGTGACTAAGCAGGTCTATTAACCTCTATGTGCCACATACAACTCCTTAGGGATTATGCTGGGAATTGTTCACTTAATAGAATCACAGATGCCCTTCCTGTCCTATAATCTTTGGGCCTATAATGTTTTTCATGAACTAACTTGCTGATGATAAAGAGAAGAAATCACCTCAACACCATTGTTAGTCTGCATTCTTCCCCTCATGACTTTGTATTTATTTTTCATTTATATTTCCATGTACAGATTAGAAAAGAAGCTCTTTAAGAGCAGGGACACTTTCTGTTGTTGTCTTTGCTGTTTTGTTTTTTATTGGCATCTGTAGCCTCTGAGCCTAGCACATTATGTGGCACACAGTAGGCATTAATAAATGCTTTATAAAACTGAATTGAGAAACTTTAAAATATCTCCTCAAATCAAATTTTGGAATAGCAGAGTCAACAGAAGGTCAGAGGGAGACATTATTCCAGCCTAGGATGACTTAGGAGGTTAGCAGAAGAGGTCTCTAGCACTAGGATGGGTACAGGCCTGGATAAGGGTAGGAACACCAGGGTAGACCTTGGAGGTGGCCAAAACATCAGCAGATTTGGGAGTCTACAGATGGTAAGGAGGTCGGACGACGCAGAGACAGATTACAGAGGATCCTTTGCTGGTGCTGGGTGTACCTGGTACTGACTGACGATTCTATTACGCATTAGCAGTTCTGGGTCACAATGCCTGGGTAAGAAGAGGGTTTGTGATCTTTCACAAGAAAGCAGGGGTCCTGGTCAGAGTTCTAGGGGCAAGACAAGCATCAGTATTTCTGGCTGTGAGGTAACAGATAAAGACCAGAGCACAGACCAGGAGAGCGGTGACCACACCTGTCTGAGGATCATGCCTCCCTAGAAGCACCAAAAATGTTCAGACCCCCCCAGAACTAACTCTGACAACAGCAGCATGAAGAAGCCTAAAGCTTGGCACAATGCCTTTCACTACTGTGAGATGAACAAAGCCCAACTTTAACATAAAGTTAAAAGTCAAGAAATAGGCTGAGAAAATAAGAAAAAAACAACAACAAAAAATGAGTTTGATCATAAAAAGTTAATAAAGTACCAGGAAATACCAAGACATAAACTTGGAAGAAGAAAACAATGTAAAAACAGCTTCAAGTAAAGCCTCAAAGAAAGACACTAATTGGACTCAAGGTGAGCAAGAATTGCTGATAGAGTTAAAGAAAGAGATATGAGTGGGCAAAAAAAATTGGGAAAAGAGAGTGATGCGAGAAAGTTATGAAAAGAAAATAAATAGCTTGTTAAAAAAGGAACAAAAATACTGAAAAACATCACCTTAAAAACAGAATTTACTTAATGATAAAAGAAACACAAAAATTCACTGAAGAACAGAAATCCTTAAACAGCAAAACAGATGAAATAGAAAAGGAGGTACAAAATCTCGCTGGAGAAGGTAATTACTTGAAAATTGGAACTGGTCAAGTGGAAGCTGATGACTCTATGAGATTTCAAGAAACAATAAAACAAAGTAAAAAGAAAGAAAAAATAGGGAGGCTAGGTGGTGCAGTGAATAGAGCACCAGCCCTGGAGTCAGGAGGACCTGAGTTCAAACCTGGCCTCAGACACTTAACACTTACTAGCCATGTGACCTTGGGCAAGTCACTTAACCCCAATTGCCCTGCCTTCCCCCACCAAAAAAAAAAAAACCAAAACAAAACAAAAGAAAGAAAAATAGAAGAAAAGGTGAAACATCTCATTGAGAAAATAACTGACTTGGAAAATAAAGGAAAGATAATTTAAGAATTATTGGACTAGGGGCAGCTAGGTGGCACAGTGAATAGAGTACCGGCCCTGGAGTCAGGAGGACCTGAGTTCAAATCTGGCCTCAGACACTTAACACTTACTAGCTGTGTGACCTTGGACAAGTTGCTTGACCCCAACTGCCCTATCTTCCCCTCTCCAAAAAGAAAAAGAATTATTGGACTACCTGAAAGTCAAAAAAAAAAAAGAGCCTAGACATCATATTTCAGGAAGGTATAAAGGAAAACTGCCCCAGTATCTTAGATCCAGAGAGTAAAATAGAAATGGAAAGAATAAATACTCTATTTGCCTCTTAAAAGAGATCCCAAGATGAAAACTCCCAGAAATGTTATAGTCAAATTCCAGACCTCATGGGTCAAGGAGAAGATACTTCAAGTGGCCAGAAAGAAATGATTCAAAATATTATAAAGCCATAGTCAGGATCACACAAGATTTAGCAGATTCCACTGGGGGGCTTAGAATATGATATTATGGAGGGTGAAAGAGTTAGGATTAGAATCAAGAATAATCTACCCAGAAACTAAGCATAATCCTTCCAGGGCAAAATAACAACAGATATTTAATGAAACAGAAGACTTTTAAGCATTTCTGATGAAAAGACCAGAGCTGAACAGAAAACATGACATTCCAACAGAAGACTCAAGAAAAGTTTAAAAAGGTAAACATGAAAGAATAATCATGAGATTCACTAAAGCTAAACTGTTTACATTCCTGTATGGAAAGATGATACATGTAAGTCCTAAGAACTTTATCATTATTAAGGCAGAGTCTACATAAAAAGAGGGTAGTGGGGTGAGTTGATTATGGTCCTAAAAATACATATGTATGCACATATGAATGAATGAAATAGGGATGTACCAGGAAATGTGGGAAGGAAGAAGCAGCATGGGGAAAATAAAACATAAAAGTTTCACACATAAAAGAGGAGTATAAAGAAGAGTTTTTATAATGGAGGGGGAAATGAGGGGCTGTTGGGCAATGTTTTGATCTCATTCTCATTGGAATTGGTTCAGAGAGGGAAGAACATATATACCCACTCAAATGTGTATAGAAATCTATTTACCCAATAGGAAAATATGAGGAAGAAGGGATATATAATATGGGGGTGGGGTGATAAAAGAGAAGGTGGATTAAGTGAGGTAGTGGTCAGAAGCAAAAAAAAAGCTTTTGAAGAGGAACAATAAAAAGAGAGAAGAATAAACAGAAGAAAATAGGATAGAGGCAAATGCACAGTTAACAATCATGAATGGGATGAGCTAACCCATAAAATGGAAGTAGATATCACAATGGAATAGAAACCAAAATCTAACAATATGTTGTATACAAGAGAAACACTTGAAACAGAGACACACACACACAGTTTAAAAAAAAGGGGGGGGGGGCTAGACTAGAATCTATATGTTTCAGCTGAAGGGAAGAAAAAGCAGGCATAGCAACCATTATTTCAGACAAAGCAAAAGTAAAAATTAGATCTAAATTAAAAGAGACAGTGAGGGAAATTCTCTTTTAAAAATGTATCATAGATAAGGAATATAAAAATTTTTATATCAAGTTTCTCTGATAAAGGCCTCATTTCTCAATTATGTAGGTAACTGAGTCAGATTTATCGAAATAAGAACCACTCTCCCATTGATAATGGTTAGAGGATATAAACAGAAAGTTTTCAGAAGAAGAAATCGAAGGTATATGAAATATATGTTCTAAATATGAAGTTTTTAGAACATATGAAATAATGTTCTAAATCACTATTGATAAGAAAAAGGCAAATCAATACAACTCTGAGGTTCTACCTCATGCCTACCAGAAATTACAAATGTTTGAGAGGATGAGGAAAAATATGTATTTATAAAATTGTTGGTAGTGTAGTGAATTGGTCCAACCATTCTGGAGAACAATTTGGAACTGTGCCCAAAGTGCCATAAAACTGTATCTTACCTTTTGATTCAGTAATACTCCTGCTAGGTCTGTACCCCAAAGAGAGAAAAGAAAAGAGAAAAGGACCCTTATGCACAAAAATTATCTATAGTGGTGGCAAAGAATTGGAAATCACGGGGATACTCATCAATTAGGGAATGGATGAACAAATTGTGTGATTGGGATGGAGTACTACTGTGCTATAAAAAATGATGAGGAGAGTAGTTTCAGAAAAACACAGAAAGATCTGTGTGAACTGATACAAAATGAAGGGAGAAGAACTGGGAAAACACTGCAAAGTAACAGCAATTTTGCAATGATAATCAACTGTGAAAAACTTGGCTACTTTGAACAACACAAAAATCTGAAACAATTCCAAAGGACTCATGATGAAAAAGTACTATTCACCTTCAGAGAGAACTGATGAACTCTCAATGCAAACCCAAATCTAATTTTCTCATTTTCTTTTTTTCTTTTGTCTTTTTTTTTGTGATGTGGCTAATATGGAAATGTTTTGCATTATTTCATGTGTATAATTAATATATTATTTGTTTTCTTAGGGAGTGGCATATTGAAAGGAGTAAGAGAGACTAGAACTCAAAATTTAAAAAGGAAAACAATCTCAAAAATAAATAGTTTAAGAATCCAAATTGGGTTTAATGGAATTAAATAGAATTTGGGGAGATTTATTGATGACTTACCTTATTTGTTTGTTTCAATCATTAGGTTCTTCTAGAGGAAAAACTTTTTTTTAAACATAGAATACTGATGATATCACTTCTTACTTCAAAGTGTGCTGAGGCTTTAGGACTGTAGGGGTGTATGTATGTGAGAATGAGAAGGCCTGCTCTTAACCATCTAAAACAGGAAGGTCAAAGCCAGATTCTAACTAGTAGAAAAGTTCAAGTCCAAGTGATCATAACTGGGAAAAAGCAGTGTGCCACATCCAAATTAGACAAGAGAATTAGAGTGCCTTTTTGATTACCATCTAGAAACAGGTGTCAGAGTTGATTTGAACCTTCCTGACTTCAAATACAAAGGATATCATGGGCAGCTAGGTGTTATAGTGAACTGCTGGGCCTGGAGTCAGAAAGACTCATCTTTGTGAGTCAAATCTGGCATCAGATGTGTGACTCTGGGCAAGTCATTTAACCCTGTTTGCCTCAGTTTCCTCATCTGTAAAATGATCTGGAGAAGAAAATGGTAAACCATTCCAATATTTTTGCCAAGAAAACTTCAAATAGAGTCATGAGGAATTGGACATGCCTGAACAACACATCCTTAAATCTTAGAAAATGTTTTTGGGGAAAATTTTTGGAAAAGTCTTTTTATTTTTATTGTGATTATACCTAAAACAGACATTTGATATGTGTCACTGATAGATTGGTAGATTGATTGATTCTATTAATCTCTTTCTAATATTTAAGGATATGATATCCTTCCTATTTAAAGTCAAAGGGTTCAAAGCCCACCTCTGACATCTATTTGCTATGTGATAACCAACATGTCACTTTAATTCTGTGTGTTTCAGGTAACTCTCTAAGATCAAGCTTATGGATAAATGTCTTTTAAGTGTTATACACCCCTTCAGGAGAATTGAGAGTAGAGACTTTTTCCCCCATTTTGTCTTCAAACTTCAAACAGAGTTTAGAAAAGCACTTTTACTTATAGTAGGATCTTAAGAAATAATGATCAGATCAGATTGGGTCATCTGTCTTACCAAAAGGAGTAAAGTAAATTCATCAGAGATGATATGGAATGATCACAATAACTGTTATAAACAGAATTAACTTTCTGAAAATATATGCAGTCAGCAGGAATAAGGTTTGAAATAATATTGGAGTAGTGAAAAAAGGCTAGAATTCCATAAAACAAAGTTTCCTAATAATTTATAGTGATTTCCAAGTTTTAACTATACTAAAGATAACCAGTAAAGGGAAGAGATATTTGTTAAAATTCTCTGTGGTTGTTGTCTTTATGAGAGTGAAACAGTAGCTTCAAAGATAAACGTTGAATGCCAGGAGAGGAGCACCTGCAGGAAAGAGCCCAACGCTTAGAATAGTGACATGAGAATCAGAAGGATTGATTACTTATTCCTGCCTCTGCTGGTGACTGCTTCTTTCCTTTTAGTCAATTTCCTTAGGCTATTTGGGACTAAATTTCTGCCACAAAATGGAGATAATAATCTTTTCTGTTTGAGACCCATCTATTTCCTTAGGTCTTTTGTCCATGGTCTTAATATAGCAGAATGCCTTCAGGGCTCTTCTGATGAAAAGTATTCTATTAGCCTAAAGGGTCCATAATACTTATATGCAGGTGAAGAATGTTGTATGGCTTGATGAATTCACATTTGTAATGCACCTTTGAAAGTCTTAGATTAAAATAGCACTAAATCTTAGATATGACAATAGTGGATGGAAACCTGGACCTAGCCTCTGAGAGACAGGGGTTCATGTACTGCCTTTGATTCGGATGAGCTTTGCAGCCATTGGCAAGTGACTTAACCTCTCAGTACCCTTAGGCTACTCTGTAAAACTAGAAATTGCAGATCAGTTGATGATCTAAGGTAAGAAGGAGTTTTCACACTAGAATTTCCCCACATAGATGAAATCATAGGTCTTCCCCCTCTGATCCCCACCAAAAAAAAAAAAAAGGTCTTGAGTATTATTGGATACATTGATTAGCATTGAATACAGTAATTAATGCCTGGAAAATCTATAAATGATAATATACTTATATAGTTAGATGTCTTTACAGAAACTATCACCTAAAGCATCTTTCCAAAGGAGGCAGTTTTTTATCCATGAAAATTTAGCTACAGGCTATGTCTATATCTTCTGAAATGTCTTAAAAAGATAAATTTCTTTTAAACGCAGAAAATACAATACTTTGTAAATAAGGACAGACACTGGTTTTACTGTAGATTTCTTACAATGTTCTTAATCCATCAAAATTCACTTTCCTAAAAGGTTTGGTTTTAAAAAGGAAGAAATCCTCTGGGCTGTAGTTTCCCCCACCCCTAGCCAACCCCCAAGGCTTAGATAACTTTTAAAGCCATGTAGACTCCAGACATGTTTTTATGATATCTGGTTCAGAATGACTATTAAAGTGTGCATTACAGGAGTATAGTACCTTCAATTTACAGTATTTTACCTACTTATACCATTTATAAGGCTCTCTATTGTAACATCATCATTAAGGCTGCTGGCCCTTGGCTGCCAACAACATGATTAAACTCTATTATGGTTACTCTTGTTATAAGATCTTCTCATGATATTTGTTACTAAAGGTGCATGGAGCAAGGTAGGTGGTGTTCTAAAGAGGGTACAATTCACTGAATGGCTGATGTAGCTCTAACTTGGACAAGGAAAAAAATCCATTAAAGAAACTAGATAGAGAAATTAGTGTGTGGCAGAGAGTTCAGGAGTGGTGATTTTAGAAGTTTTCTTAACGAGGCTTTGGATTTTATTTATTTGTTTGATTATCCATTCATTCATTCATTTTACTACAGAAAAGAAAATCTAATTGTGAGGCATTTTAGCAGAAGAGAAATTTTCAAATAGGCCCAAACATCAATGTGGAAAAGACAAGAATTCTAAGAGAATGTTTCAAAGTACTATGCAAATATTTTAAGTAGTCATGTCAAATTCCTGAGGGCTGCATATTGATTTAGGAAACTACAAATTAACATCACCTATGTGGTGTTGCATTTTCATTTATTTTGTTAAGCAAGAAACAACAAGCTTGACACCTAGGTTTTAAAACAAAAAAGAGAGACACACACACCCCCACCACGAAAGAAATATGACAAAACAACTAATGCCCTCTCCTTTATTAGCTGTATGATCTTAACAAAGTCTCTTTACCTCTAAGTTTCTTCACCTTTAAAATAAGATAATGGGACTTGATAACCTCAAAACTTCTTTCCAGCTGTCAAGGTTTATGATTCCAAGATAATGATATTATTGTAAGTAGGATATAGGATTGGGGCTGTTTTCTTGGTAGTAGTGAAGGATGGCCTCAAGTAACCCACATTTTCTCAACAATCTCCATTCAATTAATTATTTAATTGGCATTTATTACTCACATACCTATTATGTACAAAGCACTATTACCTAATGGCCCACAGCACCAATTACAAGATAGATCAGATGTACACAAGTAGACTGCAGATAGGTTAGACTAGAGACAGACTGACTATAGTTGGTTATTGTGGGTTACATGACAAATGAGATTGCACAGTGGCAATTCTATATTTTTTGCTCACTGCTGGCCGTACATTGTGCAAGCCTTACATATATAGATAGTAAAGACTTACCTATAGTATGTAACCATGGAAGAGAAATTCTCTTTGAGTGAAACTAATTTGTACAAAATGGCAACCAAAAAAGCCTAATGCAATGTTATACCACATTAATAGAAGTATATTGCTAGAGTATGGATGGGAATTTAGGGTCCTGCTGTACTTTGCCCTGCTCAAATCACTCATGGAAAGGTGCAGAGTCAAGACGGCAGAATAGAAAGAAGCAAAGAATTTGAACTTCTGTCTATTGCTCCTCCAAACAGCTCTATAACATACACCAGACTGAATTTGATGGAGAAATCAAAGTCACAATGACTTTGTCTCAGGTTAGCATAGGGAGACAGAGAGGCCTGAAGATACTAAGGTGAGGGTTGAGGCAGGAGTGTTCTGAGCATGCTTGGAAGACTACAACTTCCTGGGAGAGGTTACACAATAGCAGGAAAGTAGGATCCAAAACCCAGAGTGGGGCACCTTAGACCCACACCAAAGTACTATGACAGGGAGAAATGCCATTTGGCAGTTTTGCCAGTCATTACCCAGTGCTAGATAATAGATACAGGGTGGAATGAAAGTAAGACCCACACCATGGGAGGTGTTCTGACAAAGCAGAAAGTTCAGAAGCCAGCAGCAGCATTGGTTGTGGCTCAGACACCAGCTTAGAGCATAGTCTCATTTCCCACATCTAGCCCACACTGCAAAGGAATAAGGCACAAAATCCAGTCTAAAGGGCAGTCTGCAGTTTTAACCACATTGAACCAATAGAACTTTCCAGCTGGCTGTTAGGGACTTAGTGCAGCATCAGTCTACTCTTGCACAGATTCAGAACAAAGTCAGGAACTTGAAGTAGATCAGAGGGAAAGCTATCAGAACTTGCCCTAGATTAGATGCCTTTGGGAGCACTGAAATCTTGCAAGTCTTCAGCCTGTCCCTGAGATCTTGGGATAATGTAACACTCAATTGTTCAAGAAAGCAGGACCAGGACTAGCCCAGACTTTTCCTCCAGAAATGTGGTAGATCCCAGCCCTAACATTAAGACTGAAGTCAGAAAGTAGACTAGAAGAATAGGCAAACAAAATAATATTTCTATTATAATGAGCTATTATAATGGCAGGGAAACTCAAGACACAAATACAGAAGAGAATTATTCCAAAACATGTGTAAGCAATGATTCATAGAAAAGCATAGCTTGGGTACAAACTCAACTAGAGTTACTAGAAAACATATAACAAGAGTTATTTAAAAAAAGAATTATTTTTTTTATAACTGGATGAGAGTTCATGAAGAAAAAAATTGGAAAAGAAATGAGAGAAAGAAGTGGGAAAGGAATTAAAAACTTGGCACATGAGGTACAAAACCATTCCCAGAGAACAAACTTGAAAATTCAAATGAACCAAATAGAAACCAATGATTTTGTGATGCTACAAGAAATATTAAAACAAAATCAAACAACTGAAAAAAATGGAAGAAAATGCAGTGTTTTGTAGCAAAAACAACTATCTTGAAAAGCAGATCAAGGAGAAAAACCATTTAAGATTATTTGAATACCATGAGCATAAAAAGGAAGAGCCCAGATACCCTATTTTAATACATCTTAAAAGAAAATTGTTGTAATTTCTTAGAACTAGAGGGCAAACTGGAGATATGAAAAAAATATATCAGTTACCTCCTGAAAGAAACCCCAAAACAAAAACTCCCAGGAATATCACAGTCAATATTCAGAGCTTCCGGGTTAAAGAAAAACTACGGCAATGCAGTCAGAAAGAAAGCATTTAAATACTAAGGAGTCACAGTTCGGATCACACATAGTGTACCAGCCACCTCTATAAAACAGTGGAGAACTTAGAATGTGATATTCCACAAGGCAAAAGATGGCTTACAATTAAGAATAACTTGTCCAGCAGAACTGGATATAATCCTACTGGGGAAAATGGACCTTTATTAAATTATAAGATTTACAAGCATTCTTGATGAAAAGACAAGAACTTTGGCAAAATTCAAGTTAAAATACATGAGTAAAAAGAAGTTTTAAAAAGATTAACACGAATGAACAATGATTAAAAAAACTAAACAAAGATAAATTGTTTACATTCAAATATGGGGAGATGATATATGTACCCCTTCTGAACCTTATCATCATCTGGACTCATACAAGTACGATTTGATAAAATCAGGGAATGGTTCTGTTATGGCTTTATGATCTTAAGAATATAATGAAGAGAAAGAGGAAGAAGAATACATGGGAACCTGGGGGAAAGGGAAAGGAAGATTAAGGGAAATTATTTCATATAATCAGGGTGTCCAAGCAGACTACTATGCAAACAAGGAAGAGGTTTGGGGGGAAGTTGCTAACACTTGAACCTCATTCTCATCTGAACTTTTTAAAAGAAGACACATACCACACACACACACACACACACACACACACACACACACACACACTACACACACACCAGAGTTGGATATAAAATCCATTTCAAACTATAGGATAACTGGAGGGAAAAGGGAGGAATTATTCCTCAGCAAATAAACTCTGTTGATGTACACATATATTTTTTACTCTTTTTGAGGTGCCAAAGAATGGAAATACAAGGGACTGTCTATGACTGGAGAGAGGGAAATGAACGTACAGGTTATGGTATATAAATGTGATGAAATACTATTGTGTTAAACTGTTATCAGTTTAATGTCCAACCAGAAATCTAGAGGACTAATGATGAAACATTCTACCCAGCTCCTGATAGAAAGGTGAAAGACTCAGAGAACAAAATAAGACAGTCTTTTTCGATGTGGCCAATGTGGACATTTGTTTTGATTGACTGAAAATGAGATTTTTTTCTTCTAATGTTCTCAGTTGGGGAGGGTGGGGGATGGAAGGGGAGGAAGAGAAGTTGGAATTGACTGATTAAAACAAATAAAATATTTTTAAATGCCACAACTGTAGTATTGTGTATACTTCTGGGTGCCACATTTTAGGAATATCACTAGAGAAATCATAATAGTAACTAGTATTTATATAAAACTTTAAGATTTGCAAAGAACTTCACAGATATCTCATTTTTACCCTCAGAATAAACCTGGGAGGTAGATGCTATTACTACTACTATTTTGGCCAGAATGGCAAAGGGACTTGATCTATGCCATATGAGGGTCAGCCAAAGGAACTAAGGGTTTTTGACCTGAAGAAGAGAAGCCTCAGAGCTGTCATGTGAACAAGGGAAGAGATTAATTTTGTCTCATACCAAAGGAGAGAGGTATGAGAAATAAGTGGAAATTAAAGAGAAGTTTATTTCAGCATAATATAAGGCAAAATTTCCAAACAACTAATTTGTTGCATTAAGTTTTCCATCTCTATAGATCTTCAAGCAGACACTGGATGATCATTTGTCAGTGTATATAAGGGAAAGCAAATTAGAGCCCAGATGGGCAACTGTTTTGTTGTTGTTGTTGTTCAGTCATTTCAGTTGTTTTTTACTCTATGTGACTCCATTTGAGGTTTTCCTGGTAAAGATATTGGAGTAGTTTGCCATTTCTTTCTTCAGCTCATTTTATAGATGAGGAAATGGAAGCAAACAGGGTTAAATGACTTACCCAGGGTCAAACAACTAGCAAGTGTCTAAGGCCAGATTTGAACTCATGAAGATCAATCTTCTTTATTCCAAGTCCAGTGTTCCATTCACTGCACCATCTAACTGCCCTAAGACAGTCTTAAGTCAGGAGTATGTACAGTGAATTCAGAGGTGAGGTCAGTCAGGAAAAGGAATATTTAATAATACTAATTATTATTATTATTATTACTACTACAACATTTCTACAGCACTTTAAAGTTTGCCAAGTCCTTTATATCCATCATTTCATTTTTGTCTTCACAACAATCCTGTGAGGTTGGAGCTATTATTCCTAGTCCAGAAAGACCTAGAGTCAAGTCCTTCCTCTGACATATATTGGTTGTATGAACCTGGGCAAGGACCTTCCTCTCTTTTTGTTTGAGGAATCTCTCTAAAATTATAAGTTGTAGGAAAGGTACTGATTTGCCTTAATAGAAGAAATTCCTCACTGGAAGATTCTTTTACTGATGAAATCATAGATACAGTCCAAATATTATAGCCTCTTACTTAAAAAATACTTTGCACATAGTATACATGTAATTCGCATATATAGATCTATACTTATATAGGTCTCACAGGGTTCCTCATCTTATATACACATAGAGGATGGGGCCTTTATCCATGGAGGCCTTTTATAAAGTCCAAGAACATGAAAGCAAGCAAAAATTTTACAGTATAGCATTCTTAATGAGGTATAGACATTTCTTGTCTTTATTTGTGTTCTACAGAGACTTATATTTGTGATTACATTAGCAATAAATGAAACAGATATCTTTATATAGATATTTGTTATATCACATATATACATAATTACATAAAATAGAGTATGTATATGTGTGTGCTTGTGTATGTGGATGTGAGTGTGTGTAACAAGGGAGGGAAATAACTTTTAATCTGCTAAATTGAGAACTGGGGATCATACTATGGATTATGGGTGAAAATGGACCTATGCCCTTGTAATGGCAAGCAAATGAGTATTTAGCACCTTGTTTCAGTTATTTATTTAGCACCTTGTTTCACTTCAATTGTGTTTGAGCCTTGCCTTGATTATATCAAGTCTTTGTTAAGAAACAGAACCTGTGAATCCCACAGTGGGAGGGATTTGCCAAAGACAGGAACAGGAAGTACATAAGAAGTGGGTAGAACAGGGAAGAGCCAAAGACCATATAGAAAGCTGAATACAGCTGGAACCGAGAGGAGCTGAAAAGGGGAAGACTTGTGGGGTCTGGCACTCTGCTTGTCTTTTTTGTTTGTCTTGATTTTTTGTTTTTGACACTTTGTACAGAAGCCCTGGGACCTTACTGGAAGCCATGAAAGAGGATTTTCTTGTTGTCTGTTTACAGAAGTCCTGGAGGAGAGTTCCAGAGGCCCTGGGACTGTACTGATAGTTTGTGGGTCTGTGTTGATTTCACTGGCAATGTCTATGAATGTCATTTTGGCTTTGCTAAGCTTTGTCTTCCTAGAAACAGAAACTGTGAAGGATTTGAAGTGGACTAGACACTGTGAGCTTCAATATGGAATGGAAACTGGATAAGGAACTGGATGAGGAGCCTCATGAAGAGCTGAGAGCTGCCTGCCTGTGAATCCAGGTGATGATTGGTGGATTCAGGCAAGAACTGGACCCATGGAAGAGGAATCATGGAATCTGGGAGCCAGCCCGGAGCCACGATGAAAAGACTGCTCCATAGGTACTTAGTGCTTACTGAGAAGACCATGATTTACTGTGGCCAGGGGTGAGAACTTTGCACTTTGTACCTTGCACCCCTTAAGGATGATTGGAAACTAATCTCCAATCAAGAAGAAAGAAGACTTTTTGCCTGAGAGATTGACAATGGAACCCAGGGGGTGGGAAAACTTAAACCTTTGTACTTTTTGTCCCTTAAGGAGGATTACTCTTTAAGGACAATTAAGTTAAGGACTTACTGAGGGATATCTTTTGTTTAAAACCATGTGGCCACTTTAGTGATAAGTTATGTTATATCATTGTGAATGCTGTACTTTGGTTTCTGTGAATGCTTTGCTTTAGTTTACTGCTGAATGAATAGAGAGATCACTATACTATGTGATCAGAACTTTAAAGCTATTCACAATCTCTGGAGAGCTGCTTGTGCTTGGCTTTATAGCCCTGCCCCTACTATGCCCCCCTTTTAAAGTATATGAGTGACCAGTGGCTCTTTGTTTGTCCCAATTGCTCCCAGTTAATGGGTGCTATACTGAAGATAACTGGCAACTAAGCAAGATGACCTGTCTACTCAGTAATGTTAAAAATAGGAACAACTCCAGCTTTCCCTCTCATTTGCTCTTTTGAAGGCATGGATTGGGACTCTTCCAGCTCTCCCTGGGAATTCCAATAGGGAGTCAAGGGAGAATATGTCTTCCTTTCCTCTTTCCCAACAACTATAATGGCTATGAACACTGACAATGAGTACATGTGCTTACCAGACATTGGATGTCAGTTCTCTAGCTGTGCCTTCTGCTTTGTGTCTCTTTCCTTGAGCACACGTGACCATATTGTGGTCCCAAGATAGATGTTTCCAGCCTTGGCAATTACCTTGTGAACCTGAAATATCTGCAGTCATTGGGAAGGTTGGGTGCTGAGAACAAGAACTGTTCTTGACAACTGTACCCCTTGTCAGAGGAGATGATTTTCAACAGAAGGGTGAGCTATGAATATGTTGTTGAACAAGAGATATGGACCTCGAATGAATTGCTCAGACAATGTAGGTCTAAGGAGAAAATGGGCAGAACAGGAAAGAGTTAAAGACCTTATAAAAAGCTGAGCACAGCTAGAACTGAGCAGAGCTGAAAAGGGGAAAACTTGTGGTGTTTGGCACTCTGTTTGTCTCTTCTGTTTATGTTGATTTTTGTTTGTGATACTTTGTACAGAAGCCCTAGGACCTTACTGGAAGCCCTGAAAGAGGGCTTCTTCAGTCCCTTCAGTCTCTGAGGAGTCTTTCCTATCTCCTGGAACTTAATTGACTTGCCTAGGGTCATATAGCCCAGGTCTTCTTGGCTCTGAGATCAACTCTCTATCATACCATGCCCCTACATACAACATACAAGCATACAAGCATACACATATGCATATATAAATGTATATTGCCTCACTAAAAAAAATAAGCATAGCTCCAAGACCTTGTGTGTGTGTGCAGTTGTTTCAGTCATGTTCCATTCTTCATGACCCCATTTGGGTATTTTTAGTGAAGATACTAAAGTGGTTTGTCATTTCCTTCTCCTGCTCATTTTTAAATGAGGTTAAGTGACTTGCTCAGAGTCACAGAGCTAGTAATAACTGAGACTATATTTGAACTCAGGAATATAATTCTCCCTGATTCTAGTCCCAGCACCCTATCTGCTGAGCCATCTAGATGCCTAAGACCCTGTATAGGAGACATCAAATAAGAACAAGAAAAGTTTGTATATCATTAAGAGATTTAAAATTATATATTTTGGGGGTGGTTAGGTGATGCAGTAAATAGAGCACGGGCCCTGGAGTCAGGAATACCTGAGTTCAAATCCAGCCTCAGACACTTAACACAAAAACTAGCTGTGTGACCTTGGGCAAGTTGCTTAACCCCAATTGCTCCCCCAAAAGCAAAAAAATATATATATGTATATATTTTTCCTTACTTTTTTACAATCTTGAACTTTGTAAATGTCCTCACTGTACAAAGGCATCCTCTTTTAGACATACATACATACATACACACACACACATACACACACATATATGACATTCATGTTCTGTGAGGACCATGAAGAAATATGCACAGACACACACAGAGATTATGTTTGTGTCTATAACATAGTTCCAGATGTAGATATATACATATACTATATGTATGTGTATTTGACATATTTACATGTGTATTTCTATTATATATTTATGTGTGTATGTGTGCAATTTTTTTAAAGAGAACCAACCCACTCACAAATCTTCCCAATCCCAATGAACTGATATTCAGAAGACTCCAAAAGCAAGAGCAGGGAATTATACATACAGGTTGATTTTCTCATTAAAAGAAGATGAAAGGAAATAACTTGTTTGCAATTTGATATGCTTCTTCAATCTATGGACATTGTACTATATGTCAGTAAAGAACTACCTCAGCCTAGGAGACATACCAACTAGGAAATTAAACTACCACTTATCAGAGTAGCACAGGGGCAAAGGTAGCCAGGCACATCTGACCCTTACTAGGATTAGTGGGCAGAAAAAAGTATTTTTCCCCAGGAATTTCAGGATATAAGTTAAACCAAGGACACATAGCTATGTGCATTATATTTCTATAATACTATTTCATTCTGGAACAATTTTTGAAGGTAGGAAGGATTGATCACTCTACTGACCTTGGGAGAGTTTTGCATATGGTTTCCTCATTTTGCCCAAGCATCATTAACTAGACTATTGCCACCTGAACATAATCAGAAATGTTGGAGATGGGGATGACTGTTCAGCTCTCTATTGGGCTAGACAACTCTTGAGGCTCTTTCTAATTATGGGATATTATGCCATAGGAAGGGAACCTCATTCTGTTTTCTTGCCAAAGGAAACGGGAAAGTTCTAGGAGCATGACAGCTAGGAATGAAAAGAGACAGAGAAAAATTTGGGCAAGACTTACTCCAGAGATAATGCAACAAACATTTACGAAGGGTTTATTATGTGGCCAGTATTGCTCTTGGCCATGGAGATAAACAAACATTAAATAACATCCAGTACTTTGCCTCATAGATTTTTATTCTATTGATAAAAAGATGAGTCAGAAAAGGAGAGAGCATAGAATGAGCTGGTTTATCTCCATTTACATTTCGCTAAAAACCATCGTTATCTTGGAAGACATCTTGAAACTTGGCAACTTTTACTTTTTGATTTATTATTTTAAACCCTTGTCTGTTTTCCTCAAGTTAGAAGAAGGAAAAAACTCTTGACTAAACTAAATAAGGGTTGTTTGCTTATTTCTAAGACATAAGGATAGGGGAGAAATTGGAAACCTCTCCTCTGCCTTTCTTAGGGGATATGGGTGAGAGGAAACCAGGTGGAAGAAAGGGCGATGGCAGTGATACCAAGGGAGCAACAGGTTAAGACTTGTAGGTGAGAAGAAACTAGAGTATGGGGGTCCTGAACTGGGACATTCCCTCCAAATTCTCAATATTGGCAGGGACCCTGATGTTATACCACAAACTATGAGTGTGTAATATTCTGAGCATATATGCCTAAGTTACCTTAACAACTGATCAGTCTGATGGTACTTACATATATTGATACATATATGTACATATTATACTTTCCAAAGCTGAGATCTATTCAAAATTTATATAATAACATAAAAAGTCAGAACTTTAGTTTGCTTTTTCCCTTATAGTCAAAAAGCAAATGTGGGATTTAGGTATGCAGGCAACTTCTGTGTGTATATATACAAATACATACATACATGCATATTCATATGTGTGACTATGTACATACATATAGGGGAGCTAGATAGTGCGGTGGATAGAGTGCTAGGCTTGGAATCAGGAAGATTCATCCTCCTGAGTTGAAATCTGGAGTGAAACACTCAGCAGCTGTTGGAATCTGGGCAAGTCACATAACCCTGTTTGCCTCAGTTTCCTCATTTGTAAAATGAGCTGGAGAAAGAAATGGCCAACCACTCACCACTCCAGTATCTTTGCCAAGAAAACCCCAAATGGGGTCACAAAGAGTCAGACACTTCTGAAACAGAAAACAGAAACAATATACATAATACATATGAACATATATCCTTTGAGCCTCACAGCAACTTTGTAAACTAAATCCTTATCCACATATTACAGATGAGGAGGAAACTGAAGCTCAGTGAGGTTAAACTATTTGTCCACAGCTCTTAGCTAGTAACTGTCAAGAGGTGAAATCTAAATCCAACTCTTCCTGACTCGAAGTTTAAAACTTGGTCTATTTTAACATTCCAAGCTATGATCCACTCCAAAAAGAAAAAAAGAATGAATCTATGTATATGCATTTCCTCATGTAGGCACACACAGGAGTCAACCACATATAAAGCACCTATTCCAATTAATTCCAATTCATTATAATCTAGATCACTTGGTTGTAATCTGGGGACCAGAAGTGATATGAATAGTGAAAATCTTCATTCTAGGCTTCAGAAAGTTAACAGTTGTTTGAAGTTACTTTGACTCAGTTGAATTCATTGCACTCTTGAATCGTTGGCTGGTACATCACTCACAGCTAATGTCTTTGAATGTTGTGCATAGATGGTAAATTAGCCACAATCTTTCTCATATCTCCTCTTCAGGCTTGCTTGTTGACTCCAATACCAGTCTTCTCTGCTTATCCTATCCAAAATTTACTTGCTAACGATTCACTGGCATTAGCTCTTTTTTGTTCTTTCTCTCTATTTAGAGTCAATTTCCGACCTCCTCTTCTTCCTACATCAAACTGGAGAGATCTTAACTAGAGTGTTAATACAGAGGAAAATACTTTGTTTCAATGATAATGACCTATATTAACCACCTTAACTTGGTAGGTGTGTAACTTGGAGACAGTTATGGTGCCCACTGCCAAGAAACGTTGATGAATTAGAAGATAAAAGCCAAATCCAAACATAAATACAGCTACCACCAACAAATACAAAGAAGAAACAAGACAATCATTTTTACTTTTCCCCCCATTTTTCATGTAACTAGAATGGAGTGGAGATACAGGTCACCTCATGCCTTCTCCAGAGACTCACAGGCTTAGCTAGAATTTCTTGGACAGTGAGGGGCAAACAGAGGAAGTGGTTAAAAATAAAAACTCTCCCATTTTACTGTTCTATTCTTCTCTCTCTCAGACATATGCTATAAGGAAAGGAACATGAATGTGGGACAGTATGAATGAATCACACTTGTTACACTCAGCAAGGCTTTGAATACTGGTCAATTTTACTGAATTTGTAAAGAAAAAAGATGAAGCAGGGGACCTTGAATAAGGACTCAAAGGTACTGCGACTAACTAGCTCATTTCTTTACTTTGTAATCCTTGGTTACTCCTGTCTATACTCATAATCACTATGCAACCTCATCAGTGGGGTTAAAATTGGGAAAGCTATGATGGAGGGCACGTTTTTCTTCATCAGTTTATTCTTTAATGTGCCATGTACACATCCTCCCAAGTCCCTGTATCCTTGTACTGCTCCTGAATGACTGAGAATTGTCCTCACTTTCAATCTTGTCCCCACCTTGCAAGTTAGGCTGTTTTTTCTTTAAATGGTACTGAAACCATCCTTCAAACTTAACTGGCTCAGGGGAGTAAAAGCTTGGAGTATTGCAAAGCAAACTTGAGGCACCCTATGCTTAGTTGGCATACAACCACGGGCAAATCAGAAGCAGGAAGCCTCTCAGCTGAATCAACTCAAGATGTCCTCAGTGAAAACCCTTGTGTAATATCCTCCTGCTATAGCTAATAAATCTCCTTTTGTAACCATTAAATACAATGGGTGTACCATTTCATTACAGTATTGGATTTAAATTATTAAAGGGGACAGCCTGGGTTGGGCCCTATCAGACCATCCCAATTGAAGGTTCAGTAGTTCTTCTACTTTTATTGGGACAAATGTCCTATGTCCCATTCACTTTAGACATCATCTCTTCTATGAGGCAGAATGCTGAACTCAAGCTTAGGAAGACTGGGGTTCAGATCTCACCTCCCGGCCCTTGGTAGTTATACACTAGAGGATAAGGCATTTAACTGCTTTGAGTCTCAGCTGTCTCATCTGAAATAGGGGAATAAGTACTTAGCTCATAGGGTTGGCGTGGGGTCCAAATGAGATAGTGTAAAGAAAATGTTTTTTAAACTTTAAAGTGCTATATAAATTTCAATCATTTTTATTATGTGACAAGGGAGCCATAAATCATATAAACTATTCTCAGCAATTGTTTTTGCTAGAAGTTTTAATGAAAATGTTTTTGGCATTTTGGATCTGAGAGCTGAGTCAAGACATGTGAGTAAAAGTCTAGGCATCCCTTGCCTCCTCTTGTAAAAGGAAGGAAGGATGAAAGGAAAATCAGGCAGCACAGTACAGTGGAAAGAATTCTAGATAGGAACTTGAGGAGATCTTGTTTCAAGCTCCAATTCTGTCAGTAACTTGATGGGTGATTTTGAGCATGTCACTTAATTTCTCTGGGCTTTCATTTTCTCATCTGTAAATGGTGGGGTTGGACTAATTGATTTCCAAAGTCATTACTGAGCTAACAGTCTTTGTTTCTGAATGATTAGATAGCCCCTGTGAATTTGCCCTAGTTGTTGTATCTATCTGGAACTTAGTTTCTTAATTTTTTAATTAAAATTTAAAATTTTAGTTAAATTTTAAAAAAGGATTTTTATGAGATTGTGAACTTCTGTTATATACAGTTTGAAATTACATATTAAATTTAGCATGAACATAATAAAAGCTCTCTTTATGTTCCCTTTGAAACTTTATTCTGCTTTCTTCTATATATTTGGGCCTTGGCTTTCTCACCTGCAAAGTGTAATGGTTGAACTAGAGATTCATTAAGGTCCCTTTTAACACTAACATATTTTAATTCCATTCTAGGAGAGTAAAAGTCATCCATCTCTTGAACTCCTTAATGGAATTTAAATGTTTGGCTAATATAGGAAATCAAATGTTCTGCACTGTGGAATAATCAAAGTTATCTCTGTGTTAAATCATTCACAGAGAATAGGCAGTTATAACTATATAAACAGACTAGTAAAATTTGAGATGCAGAGAAATCCAGGCTAAGAATTCAGAACAATCATTAAAAGGTAAAATCACTTTTGCAAAGTTTGGGGGTTTGAGTGTGTGTGTGTTTTCCTCATAGGACCTATGATTTCATTACTGTAAGGAGCTATTCATGAGAAACTGCTTTGGTCAATGTAGATCTGCACCCTCTCTGTAGCTTATGGTTTTAGAAGTGAGTGACATGTCTTGGGCCATGAAGCCAGGAGGTGTTAGAGGTGTGACTTGATCTCATATTGTCCATATTGTCCTTATCCTAAGAACAGCTCTCTGTCCACTGTCTCAAAAGAGTCAGTAGTAGTGCAAAAATATCACAGTCTAAATATTAGCCCTAGAAAATAAAAGCAATTGCCCCTCAAAAAAAGAGAGAGAAAGAAACAAAAACAAAGAAAAAAGAAAGACAGAAAGAGAAAGAAAGAAATAGAAAGAAAGAAAGAAAGAAAGAAAGAAAGAAAGAAAGAAAGAAAGAAAGAAAGAAAGAAAGGAAGGAAGAAAGAAAGAAAGAAAAAGAAACAGGACAGCTAGGTGGCCCAATGAATAGAGCACCAGCCCTGGAGTCGGGAGGACCTGACTTCAAATTTGGCCTCAGACACTTGACACACTTATTAGCTGTGTAACCTTGGGCAAGTCCCTTAACACCAATTGCCTTGCCTTCCCCTCTCAAAAAAAAGAAAATAAAGCAGTTGAACCAATTTACATAAAACATAGAAGATGAATTTAATTTTTTGAGTAATAATATTTAATCATTGCTAGTGGTTATATAACGCTTTAAGGTTTGTGAAGTGCTTTACACCTGTTATCTCATTTAATTTTCACAACAATCTAAGTAGACAAGTGTTTTTATTCCCATTTTACAGATGAGAAAACTGAGGTAAATGAATCAAGTGATCTGCTCAAGTCATACAACTCTAAGTATCTCAGACAGGATTCTAGTTTCCTTACTCCAAGGCCAATCCTCTAACCATTGGGCCATCTAGTTAATGGAGAAGGTATGTTGTCTACATGGGTCTTTATTCTTCTTTGAAGATAATTTCTTTCTCTAAAAGATTGCTGTTGTTAGAAAGTAATAGTCTGTATGATCCTAAAATGTGACATTAAGACCACTTGTTTCTCATCTTTATTTTCTGGAAGGCCATGATTCTTAGATTCTCTCTTAGAGTTTCTATTTTCCTAGTTAATTGTTTTTGAATGTAGATATTCCACTCTTTAAATTTTACTATCATTTGTCTTTCCTCTAATACTTATTTTAGTGTTACATTTTTGAGCTTCATCTCCATTTGTTTTCAAGGTACCTATTGGTTAACTAAGGTTTTCCACCTTCTCTTCTGAGCTATTCATTTTTTTTTTGAGTTTTCATAAACATCTCAAACTTTACTCTTTAACTCTTCCTTTAACTTTTTTATTAAGATTTCTAAGGTGGCTAGGTGGTGAAGTGAATAGAGCACTGGCCCTGGAGTCAGGAGGACCTGAGTTCAAATTAGGCCTCAGACACTTAACACTTACTAGCTGTGTGACCTTAGGCAAGTCATTTAACTCCAATTGCCCTGACTTCTTCCCCCCCCCAAAAAAAGATCTCTAGGTGTTCTCAAGAGTTTAGTGGCTATTCCATTCTCTTTTCTGAGATTCTAATTCTAATGATTGCATATCAAGTCTTTCTCATCTGTACATTTCTCCCCGTATTCTCTTATCTCGTGGTATTTTTTCCACCATATTAATGTTTTCTTCCTCATTTCTTACACTCAGACATGGGCTATAGAATTGGTTGAGACTTTAAGAGGTTGTTAATTCCCTTCCTTTATAGATGAAGAAATTGGGGATCAGAGAGATTAAGTGATTTTCTTAAAGCAGTGATATTCTAAATAACTGTTTAGCAACTGACTCTCCAAAAAAAATGTTCACAGAACACACTTTTAAGTTAATTTGCATTATTACTATTTTCTCCATCACTTTCTAGACAATCAACAAAACAATAAATCAAGCCCTGAACTGTAGAATTGCCAAGGTGTAAATGCTCACCTTGAAAATTTAACAGTGACTACTATGAGCAATTCTAGCTAGCTCCAGTAATGTTCCTGGCTTAAAGTAACTTAAGTACAGAGTCACAATTTGAACCAAGGCTACTGACCCCAAGTCCTGCACACTTTCTACCAACCCCATTTGCTTGTTCTTTCTGCTGTTTTTTCTCCTCTTGTAATATTTTCTTGAGAGGATTATCTTCTTTTCCTCTTCCAATGGAGGGAATTTTCGTATGACATTATGGATCCAGGAAAAAAAAATTATGGGATTGTCAAAGTTAGCATTGACATTATTTCTTTTTTTTTTTTTTTTTTTTTGCCTTTTGGAGGGCAATTGGGGTTAAGTAACTTGCCCAAGGTCACACGGCTAGGTTTTTTATTTGTGTGTGCGTTAAGTGTCTGAGGTCGGATCCGAACTCAGGTCCTTCTGACTCCGGGGCCAACGTTCTACTCACTGCGCCACCTAGCCGCCCGACATTATTTCTTTACATGCATAATAATAGTTGACAGAATCTATATAGCACTTTGATGTTTGCAAAATGCTTTATATTCATTATCTCATTTGAACCTCATAAGACATGTTTTTTGGGGAAAAGAACTCTTTTGGGTAGGCACAATTCTCATTTTTTTTTTCAGAATAAACTTCAGAATTTAAGTGACTTGTTACCTGACTAGTAGGTCTCAGAGGTGGAATTAACAGCTAGGTCTCTCCTGACTTCAACTCTAGTGTTCTTTGTACCACATTATGCTGCATTTCAAAACCTTTTTCATATACATACAAAACAAAAGGTATGTATGCCTATTTATTTTTGCTTTTTGGAGGGGGAAGGTAGGGCAATTGGGGTTAAATGACTTGCCTAAAAGTCACATGGCTAGTTTTTTGTGTGTGTGTCTGTTAAGTGTCTGAGGGCGGATTTGAACTCGGGCCCTCCTGACTCCAGGAGTGCTCTATTCACTGTGCCTCCTAGCCACCCCTTGTTTGCCTATTTATTATATTGAGTTATAGTGGATTTTTGCTGGACCTAAGTAAAGATGAAAATAAAATATCTGGGATGCATATGGATTCATAGATCTCTTGAAAAAAACGCCTTGGTCTTGATATGGGTCCTTGACCGGAAGGATTATATTGAGGATCTCTAATGTCAATCCAGCTGTGATTTTTTTTTATAATTCAACATAGGTGATGGTAGAAGGTAGAAAGGGAATGACTTCAACCCCTTTATTAAGCCAGTCTCTAAAACAATTATTATTTATTTTTAAATTTCTCTTAAGTCAAAATCCTATAATCCCAGATACCTGGGAGATGTCTTTTTAAGAATAAGAGGGAATGGGGGCATTCAAAGTTATCAAAAGGTTCCTGCTTAAGTATATAAGAACCTCATCAATTCTCGAAAGAACTTGAATTCAGATCACCTGCTTACTGCATATATGTAGTCTAGATTTCACCTTGGAACCACAATCCTCTTCTTGCTGGACCTTATTTTCAGAATAGTTTTGCAAAAGCTCCCCTTCCGATAGTTTCCCCACCTACCACAGGAGAAGTGGATTGGACCTTAGACAGATCCTGTTTCAAGTAGCTCTCTGCTGCCCTCTGCTGACTGGTCAAAAAATCCATTAAATTAATGAACTACTTTCCCAGTCTCTAATCACCAGGCTTCATTAGAATATCTCCTGAGCTACCATTGTACCCTACCATCCCTCTTTAATTGAATTATTTGTCATTGAGCACTCTTGTCACAGAGGAATGGGGGGGGGGGGGGTAGAGGTTGATCTCCATAATCTCAAGTAGGGGGAGAGATCCTGAGGTTTGCTCATGAAGAGATTGTCACCTTGGATGTGAACATTATTTAACCAGACCTGCACAACATATGATTCCCAGTCCACTTGCAATCCATCAAAGGATTTCAGATGGCCCACAAAAAGGGAGAGGATGTAAAAGAAAATAAAGATGTAACAACTGCTTTGTCCATACCCCACTTAACCCGCTTTCAACTAGTCACTATTGTACCCATTATGTTGTCTGGCAGGTTGGTTACCACTGCCATGCTCTCCTGATTGTCATGTGACCCATGGCAACCAACCATTGTTAGTCTGTCTCTAGTCCGAGAGGAGCATTTTGGTGATAAACAAAAAATCTTAAGTAATAAGTTTACTTAATCGATATTAATTGGAAATTCCCTTTTTAAATATGGTTCATTTTCAAAATAGCTTAATCATTAATTATACCTTTAATGGAAAGTGAGCTGCTAAAAACTATCAGTGGCCCAAAGCCATTTTAATTTTGGCCCCTACTTACTGCCAAGTTGTGCAGATCTGATCTAGCCTATTAACTGCTGGGATCATTGAACCACTAATAAGCTCATATAAGTGTTTCTGAGAGAGTTGAAAGGACACTAGAATTTATTAAAGTATCTTTTCATATTGTTGAGTATCTTAATTTAAAGTTTAGTTGTGATGCAATTTTAGAAATTGTTGCCATAAAAATATTATTAATTTTTACAAACATGATTATTACTACAAGTAATTTGCATTTGTATGCAGTGGAGTACTGTGTAATATATTTTTTGTTTTTAATAATCATATTAAACATGCTTTCCCATTAGTCATGCTGTGAAATAAGAATCAGAACAAAAGAGGAAAATCATGAGAAAGAAAAAGAAAAAACACTATGCTTCGATCTGCATTCAGACTCCATAGTTCTTTTTCTGGATGTGGATACATTTTCCATCATGAGTCTTTTGGAATTGTCTTAAAAGATCATTGTATTGTTGAGAAGAGCCAAATACATCAAAGTGAGTCAACACACAATGTTGCTGTTATATGTATAATGTCTTCCTGGTTCTGCTCGCTTTACTCAACATCAGTTCATGTAAGTCTTTCCAGGTTTTTCTGAAATTTGTCTGCCTATCATTTCTTATAGCAAAATAGTATTCCATTACATTGTTCAGCCATTCTCCAATTGAGGAGCATCTCCTCAATTTCCAATTCTTTGCTATCACAAAAAGAACTGCTATACATATATTTGTAAATGTGGATCTTTTCCCTTTTTAATGATCTCTTTGTGATACAGACCTAGTAGTGGTGTTGCTGAATTAAAGGTTTTGCACACTTTTACAGCCCTTTGGGCATAGTTCCAAATTGCTCTCCAGAATGATTGGATCAATTCAGAATTTGTGTGTGTGTGTGTGTGTGTGTGTGTGTGTGTGTGTGTATGTATTTAGCTATAGTGAAGTTCATTACCCCTAAGTCTCTGTAGTTTTGAAAAATTAGGTATTTACAACATTATTGCTTCCTAAAGCCATAGAAGTTTGTAGAAGTAATATGGTGGATCATAAGATATGGTCACATAACCTAACAATCAGGTACTTGGAAAATGAATTTGACTCCATTAACCTGTTTGCCTCCTTTATGAAAAAGGTAACACATTCATTCGGAAATTCCCATGAGTTACTGGGTTCAATGTAAGAGTAATAAATTGCTCAACTTCCCCATCTAGTGACTAATCTATTAACAATCCAGGTGGGAACCATAAATGAAACAGTCAAGTATTTAATTCTGACAGATTATCAAAGTAAATAACTGGAAAAGCTCAAGTGTCAAAATCAATCTCAGTCCTCTATGTACAAATTACAACCATCTCCTATAGAAAGCACATGCTAATGTGGAATACTTGTTTAGGATAAAAGACAGTTGTTGCCCTCAAGGAGCTCACAAACAACATGAAAATAACTATATACAAACAAGGAGGGCAGAGCCAAAATGGCAGAGTAGAAACAGCACTTCCAAGGTGCTCCCTGCCACACCACTTCCAAACAATGTAAAAAGTGGACTCTGAACCCATAGAATGACACAGAGAAGCTAACCCCCCGCTGAGGACAGCCCAGCAGCCCTGCAGGCAGTGGCCAGCACAGCACAGCGCAGTGTTCTGGGAGACGACAGCGCAATGCTCTGGGAGCGGAGCCCAGGCCCGCATGAGCCAAGGTTTTAGCCCAAGGGCGGCTGGGCCAGCAGCCTGCTGGAGGAACCCCAGAACACCAGCAGCTGTGGCAATTCCAGAATGAACACAGATATGCCTAGGACAAAGTGAGAGGTTAGTGCCCTATGGACTTTGGGACCAGTATTTGGGCAACGTGTTGGCTTCCTCCCCTGGGGGCAAGAAGCAGCTGAGGAGCCACAGCACAGAAGCCATTTTGCAGCTTCAGTGGCAGCCTCCACTCTGGGTCTGCAAACTGTAGGGAAATCCAGCGATCAGTCTGGGGGTTAAATGTTCTTGCTTTAACCTGCTTGGATCTGGATTGTGGTCTGGGGGGAGGTCTGGGGTGGGTATCCAGCTTTCCAGAGTGTATGGAGGCTTTACAGAAGCCACCCAACTAATACCTCCAGAAGTTGTGAAGACCCCAACATTTGGGATGGAAGCTCCCCTGTCTGGTGGCAGAGTCTTACTGTGGCAACAAGCCCAAAACTCAAGTAAATTAAGTGGCAACATGCCTAGGCAAAGGAAACAAAATAAACAGAAAAATGCAACATTAGACTCCCATTTTGGAGGCAATGAGGATCAAAGCATGGAACAGGAGGAGGTCTGTGAGGTCAGAAATCCTGCACTAAAAGCTCCAAATGAAAATACGAGTGGGTGACAGGCCATAGAGGACCTTAAAAGGATTTTAAAAGCCAAATAAGAGAAGTGGAGGAAAACTGGGAAGAGAAATGAGAAGGATGCAGGAAAAGTATGAAATGAGAGTCAACAGCCTGACTGAGGAAAATAACACCTTAAAAATAGACTAACTCAAATGGCAAAGGAGGCCCAAAAGGGAAATGAGGAGAAGAATGCTTTAAAAACCCAAATTTGCCAGATGGAAAAAGAATCTCAAAAGCTCACTGAGGAGACTCATTCCTTCAGAGTTAGACTGGAGCAAATGGATGCCAGTGACTTTATGAGAAATCAAGATGCTGTTAAACAGATCCAAACAAATGAAAGAATAGAAGGCAATGTGAAATATCTCATGGGAAAAACCACTGACCTGGAAAATCGATCCAGGAGAGACAATCTAAAAATTATTGGACTACCTGAAAGCCATGATCAAAGAAAGAACCTAGAAATCATCCTTCAAGAAATTCTGAAGGAAAATTGCCCTGATGTTTTAGACCCAGAGGGCGAAACACAGGTTGAAAGGATCCACAGATCACCTCCTGAAAAAGATCCCAAAAAGAAAACTCCTAGGAATATTGTAGCCAGGTTCCAGAATTCCCAGATCAAGGAGAAAATACTACAAGCAGCCAGGAATAAACAATTTCATTATTGTGGAAACACAATCAGAATAGCCCAGGACCTGGCAGCTCCTACACTTAGGGATTGAAGGGCATGGAATATGATATTCCACAGGGCAATGGAGCTGGGATTAAAACCAAGAATCACCTACCCAGCAAAACTGAGTATCTTGTTTCAGGGGAAAATATGGTCATTCAGTGGAACAGAGGACTTTCAAGCATTCTTGAGGAAAAAACCAGAGTTGAAAAGAAAATTTGACATTCAGACAGAAGAAGCAAGAGATGCTTGAGAAGGTAATCAGGGAAATGAAATCAAAAGGAACTTATCAAAGTTGAACTATTTACATTCCTACATGGAAAAACAATAATTGTGACTGATGAAACCTTCCTCATTATGAAAATAATTGAAGAAGGGTATATGGGAATATGAATACATATGTGAATGTGTGTATATATGTTCACAGGTATACATAGATAGAGGGCACAGGTTGAATTTGGTGGGAAGGGATGATACTTAAGGGGTGAAGTTAAGAGGTGAGAGAGGAAAGTGGCAAGAGGAGATGGGGAGAGACAGGGTAGGGTAAACTATCTCATGTAGAAGAGGCAAGGGGAAGTAGTTGCAGGGGAAAGGAATAATAGGAAGGCAAAAAGGCAAAGCCATATTCTCATTGAATTTGGCTCAGGGAGAGAATGACATAATACTAAATGGGATATCTCACCCTGCAGGAGAGTAGGGGGAAGAGGATGAGAAGGGGGATGATGGAGGGGAGGGCATTCTGGGGGGAGAGGAGATTGGAAGTTCCCACTTTCGAAGAGGGACAGGATCAAAGTAGCGAATGGACCAGGTGGGGGTGGGATGGGTGGGAGGGAAATATAAGCATTCTTTTACAATATATGTACTATAGTAATGTTTTGCATAGCTATACATGTACAACACATACTGAATTGCTTATCTTCCCAGAGGGATTGGGTGACAAGGGATGAAGGGAATGAATCTGAAATTCAAACTTTTAAAATTAAATGTTTCAAATGTATATAAATACTATTATTAATACTATTTTGCACGTAATTGGGAGATAAGACGTGCAGGCATTGGGGCACAGAGATTTACCGTGCCCTAATGGCAAAGTCGAAGGGGGTATGGGAGAAGATATGGGAGAGAGCAAATTGGATGAGGGGATATCTTGTGGGACTGCTATTCTCTGGTGATGGGTAGGGGGAAAATAGGGAAGAAATTGTAACTCAAAATCTGGATGAAATGAATGATGTAAAGCAGAAGTTAATAAAGCATTTGTTAAAATAAAAAAATAACTATATACAAACAAGATTATACATATATATGTGATACATATATATGTGATACATAATATATATAATATCTATATATCTGGAATATAATGTATATGATATCTATATATCATATATACAGATAAACTGGAAATAATTAACAAAAAGTAGACACTAGCAATAAAGTGCATCAGAAAAATCTTTAAAAGATAGGATTTTAATTGAGACTTGAAAGAAGCCATGAAGCAAAGATGAAGAAGAGTATTCCTGGGAGATAGTAAATATTGCAACAAATCAGAAGATGGTAGCTTATTCAAGGAACAGCAAGGCCAGTATACCTGGATCATAGAGTCCATAAGAGGAATGGAATAAGATTTAAGACAAGATGGGGCCAAGTTATGAAGGGCTTTAAAGGACAGAGGATTTTATATTTGACTGTAGAGGTGATAAGCAGCCCCTGGAGCTTATTAAATGTATGTGTATGTGTGGGTGGGGCGGGATGGGAGTGGGGAGACATTGTTACATCACAAACCATGGGATACATCAAAATGAAGACAATATCAGGAAATCTGGAGGAAGTTCTCAACTACATTGGTCCAAGTCTTGAATTTATGAAATTATGGAAATAACAGTTGCAAAGGTTCAAAAGGGATGAATAGGTTGGGTTTTTAGACCATTAGGTGAATACCACCATCAATGAGATCATAGATTTATTAAAGCATTAAAGTATCAAAGTCTGATTTTACCTGAATAAGACCATGGTACATGAAAACATCTAAAGTTGAAAAAAAAACCTCTCAGTTGCCTGGGTTTCCTTGAGTTAATTTATTCTTGTTTGACTACATATTTCTCACTCATTTTCAAAAGAAGGCAGGTGTCTGAAAGGAGAAATAGCAGCCCAGGGCACTAATTATGGGTGCTCTGAGTACAATGGAGGAGAAGGATTTCAATGAATACTTATTAAATACCTATTGTTAAAAGGGGCACCATTTTTTAGTGCATGGAATCCTCAATTCCAAGTCAGTGGACTTGCATTTGATTCCTCCCTCTTCAGCCACCTGTGGGACTATGGGTAACTGGTTTTACCTCACTGAACTACATTTTCCTCAGTGTCAAAAGGGGGGCATTGCATTAGATAATTTCTAAAGTTCCCTTTAGTTCTAAGTTCAATGATAATATGTGGTTAGTACTACCTTCAATGCTGTGGGAGATACAATAAAAGTTTGATTATGCTAATGTCCCATGGAGCTAGGATATAGAATCTCTATTTTCTATGTGGAGATAAGATACATACATAATTAAGAAAGAAAACATGTGGGGCAGCTAGGTGGTGCAGTGAGTAGAGTGCTGGCCCTGGAGTCAGAAGGACCTGAGTTTGGATCCGGCCTCAGACACTTAACGCACACACAAACAAAATCCTAGTCGTGTGACCTTGGGCAAGTTACTTAACCCCAATTGCCCCCAAAAAAGAAAGAAAACATGAGACATAGACACTAAGTTCTATAGGAATTCAGAGGAATAGGGATCAGTGATGGAAAGCATAGTCAAAGAAGACCTGATGGAGGAAATAAAACCTAAGTTAGACTTTTAAGATTTGGATAGATGGAAGAAAAAGAAGAAGAAAGTCTAGGCAAGTGATATATTGATACAGATGCAGGAAGAAAGATGCTGATTGTAGGACATGGAGCTCTAGCTTTCTAGAATGAAGGGATTTCTGGAATCCTGGGGATTAATAGGAGAAAGAATTGGTTACCTAAGGTGACACTGCTTCATCTCTGCACTGCTCTTTAGATTGATCTCAACTTCACAGGAACAAGATTCCCCTTCCAAGTTAAACTCCTCACCTCTAATCCCACCGCCATGCTGCCAACTCATGTCTTGATTATACCCTCTCCCTAAGCCTCCTCTTCCCTACAATGGAAAGGCTAGAAATTGGAGTAACAAATGCCTTCTTTTATAGAGGGCAGAAAAACTGAACTTCTGGACTCACTCTGCTCTGTATGTGCTACTCTGCCTAGTGTCAGCTCCACAGAACAAGATCCCTCCCGCCCCCTTGCCAAGTATGCTCCCGCCCCTTCCCTGACTCCTTTTGTGTATTGTCCCTCCTTAGACTGGAAAGTCCCAGAGGACAGAAACTGTCTTTCTGCCTTATTAATTATATCCCCAGCACTTAGGACAGTGCCTACCATACATTAGGCACTTAATAAATGTTTATTGAATTAGATTGGATGATGTTCCTGAAGGACTTAGGAAAGATATTCACATATTGAAACCAATCAGAATATTTGGAGAAACTATTTAACTATTTCAAGAAATTGAAATGATACATTAACCAGGTCAAAGAAAAAGAAAAGGATTCACATGTACAAAAAGATTTATGACAGCTCTTTTTGTCATGGTAAGGAACTAGGAAATGAGAAGGTATCAATTGGTGAATGGCTGAACTAATTATGATATATGAATATAATGGAATACTATTGTGCTATAAGAAATGAAGAAGGAAATAGTTTAGAGAAACCCAGGAACATTTGAATGAACTGATGCAGAGTGAAGTGAGCAGAACCAGGAGAACAATTTATACAATAAAAACATTGTTAAAAACCAAAAATTCTGAAACATTTAAGAATTCCCATCAGTCATCAACAACTATTTATTAAATAGAAATGTTTTGCATGACTTCATATGCATAATAAGTATCATTTTGCTTGCCTTCTCAGCATGTGGGGGAGGAACTAAAAGGAGGGAGAAAATTTGGAACTTGAAACAAAAAAGTCAGTGTTTAAAAAAAATTAAAGAAGAGAGTGGGGGAAAAATGAAAAGTAAACAAACATTTATTAAGTGCCTAAGGACTGGGGACATAAAGAAAGGCAAAAGACAACCCATGCCCTCAAGGGATAGATGGCCCAATGAGGGGAGACAGAACAAGAAAAAAGAAAAAAAGAACAAGAAAAAAGGGCAGGGAGAGAGGGAGGCATGAGAAGATAATGAAGTCCTATAGCCAGGTGGGAAATTATGAGATGGCTGGGGGTGGAGGGAACCTTCTTAAATGGAGGATATGTTAGAAGCTTTCCCATATCTACCCTTCACCTTCTCTGACTAGAGGAATGCGGGGGACCCACAGGCAGGGGATACTGAAAAAAGGCAAAGGGAATAAACATTTGTATAGCACCTACTATGTGCCTGGTACCGTGCTAAGAACTCTATAAATATTATCTCATTTGATCTTCACAATAACCCTGAGAAACAGTTGTTGTTAATTATTCACATTTTACAGTTGAGGAAAGCTGTCAGAGTTTAAATGACTTTCCCAGGGCCACACAGGAGTAAAATAAGGAACAAAAATGGATATAGGGGCAAAGTAAAATATCTAAAATTGCATTTGAACTCATATCTTCCTGTCTTAAAACCAGGCAGTCTATCCAGTGTACCCCTTAGCTACCTCTGAGAGGTATGAGTTTAAGAATCCATGTAATCTTGTAGGAAGACGAGTTTCTAGAGACAACGAAGGGTGAAATCCAGGAGAGCAACCAGGTGAGAAAATCTCCCTAAAGAAGGGATCTGGGAGGAACCCACCAATGTCCACCATTCATCCTCTCCAATAAGGGGAAGAGAGAGGCTCCAAAGGCAAGGAATGCTGAAGAGGTATGTTTCAGAGTTTATGTGATCTTTCAGGAAGGTGAGCTTCTACAGACAAGGATAATTCCGGAGTCATGATAATAAAGTAATGCTCATTAGCTACTGATAGAGAGATAGTGGACCAATATGTAGAATGAGAAACAAATGTTTCGATGTTTCTATTGCAGAAATATATTTTTTCTATACTAATATATTATGAGGATTTTAAATTTTTTTCCCCATGGAATGGGGAAAGCATAAGAGAGCAAAAATAAATGTTTGATAATTTAAAAACAATTAAAAGCTGAAAAACAGAACATCTCATCCATAAGGTACCTTGGAGACATTATCTAGTTCAGCCCTCCCATTTTACAAGTATAGAAACTGAGACCCCCTAAAGTTATGTGATTTGTCCAAGGTTACACAGCTAGCATCCAAAGACAAGATCAAAGATCCATAGCTGGCAAGGACCTTAAATGCTGTGTAGTCCAGACCTTCATTTTATGGATTGAGGAAACTGTCTTGCCTGAGATTACACAGGTATGAAGTCAGAGGGCTGGTATTCACAGCTAGAACTTCTGAATAGAGACTTAACGTCCTTCTCACTGAACCCCATTGTCATCTATCCTATCTCTCAGTGATGGAATGAGAATCCAACAAGCATGTATTTAGCACATACCACGGGCAGCTAGGTGCCACAGTGGCATATCTGGGAAAACTGAGTTCAAATCTGGCCTCAGACACTTAGTAGCTGTATGACCCTGGGCAAATCACTTAACCCTGTATGCCTCAGTTTTCTTATCTGTAAAATGAGGTGGAGAAGGAAGTGGCAAACCACTATAGTATCTTTGCCAAGAAAACTCCCAAACTAAGATCAGAAAGAATCAGACATGACTGAAAAATGACTGAACAAGGATGTGCAAGCAACTACAGTAGGTGCTGAGAATAAAAAAAAGAAAAACTGTCTGCCTTGAAGGAGCTTACATTCTACTAAGCATGGGATGGGACAGAGACCATATAAAGAGATCAGTACATGCATCATTACTGAACTGCATTAGTTTCCTAACTCCCCATCCAGAAGAAGAAAAGGGATACAAAAGAATTTTAATTAAGCTACTGTCCTGGGGAGATATGATATATTACATATATCTTTTATGAGATGAGGAAGCCATACATTTAGGGACTTCTTTGGACCATACTCTACTACTGCATTGTCTTTCCCCTTTCTAGCCAAAGTACCACATTTTTTAAAAAATCACTTCTTCCTTGGTGCTTCTCGACAATCTGTCGATGCCAAACTTCTTTCTGCCTTGAACCAATATAGCCTTCAATTCCCCTAGAACAGTGGTGTCAATGGAAAAGCAAGCTGGCCGTGTGCGCTCGGCACCACCTGGCTGCAGTTACATCACTCAGCTCTAAACGCACTAGCTGTGTCAGGGTTGAACACTGTCATTCTGATGAAGTGGTGAGTGTGCTGGCCTGGTAGGAAGCCTTTTAATGGAATGACAAGATTTTTCTTATTTGTTACATCCCCGGGCCATTGTCAAATCGTATAATGCCAGCCCAGGAAAGTAATTACAGAACTGTTGTGAGGCTGTTAGCAGCTGCTTTTCATTTTTTTCCCCATTATGCCTGGACTGTGGCAAAGAAAAATAGGGATGACGAAGACCCACAACAGAAATGCCACCCAATCCACTGGCCTGTCACATGTGGCACGTTGAAACTTCCTTGAAGTCAAGTGGAAAGTCTTAGGTCCAAATAAGCTGCTTGATGTTGTGGCCTTGAGCATAGTAAATGAACTACAAACAACTGTCATGGCTTAGGACACGCAAGGTAACCCCTTTTCATAGTCTTAAAATAATTTTAAAAAATCCTAAGACCATAAATCCAATTTCTGAAAAAGAAAAACCTGCATCAAGCACTACTTAGTATCACTAGTCTCCCTGGGTAATGCCACCAATTTTCAGGGTTTCCCATGCCATTTGGCTAAGAAGACCATTGCCTGCAATGAACATATTTAACTCCCAAGATGAAAGGCTCTCATTTACATCTAGAAATAGTGTGGTATAGCAGAGAGGGTCAATGGACTGGACTGGGAGTCAAGTAGAGCTAGGTATGATTTCTGCCTCACATACCAACTTTGTGACCCTGGGGGAAATCACTTAACCAGTCTATGGCTTAATTTCTTCATCTTTAAAATGAGGAGTGAATTTGATGACCTCCAAGGCCTCTTTCTTGCATGTCTCTTTGTCTCTTTTTCTATCTCTCTGTCTCTCTGTCTCTGCACCTCTCTCTCTCTCTCTCTCTCTCTCTCTCTCTTTCTCTCTTCCTAAACTAAATATATGTGTATATTTAAATGTATATAAATATATATATATTTATATGAAGAAGGATCTTTTTCTTTCTTGCATGTCTCTCTGTCTCTTTTTCTATCTTTCTGTCTCTGTCTCTCTATCTGTCTCTGCCTCTCTCTGCACCTCTCTTTGATCCAAGCACATCAAATCTTGTTTAGTCCAAATGTCTTATTTTTATTGGACTCACTGTCATATCTATTACTTTCTAACTATATAATACAGAGCCTATTTTTGTGACTATAGGGTCCCCCCCCCACTTTTGGTCTAGACCTTTGACTGCACCAGTGAGGTACCCTCCTGGAGTGGAATTTCCCTCCACTAATGCAGATCAGCAACTTATGTGTAACATATCCTGAGAGTTACCTAGGACACTGAGAGGATATGAGACATTCCTATGGTCATATAAGATAGTATTGCATCAGAAACAGGATTCCAATCCTGGTCTTCCTGCCTCTAAGTCCAGCTCTCTATTCACTCTGCCATAGTATTCTTTTTAAAGCAGTTTAAGTTATTCCTTAAGATTTTGTTGAATGGAGAATGGAGCTACTTTTGACAGACTCTTGACTTGAAATCAAAGTAAAATTGTTTTTATGTGATGACCATTTAAAGTACAATAGAAACTCCTTAAAATGCTTAACACAACTGAAGAAATGTAATCAGATTGATGTGCAAAGAAGCAGAATTGCGGGATAAACCTTAATGTGATTTATTCATTTTCTTTGAGTGAAATTGTTTAATGTCTTGGTTTGCCAGCAAGTAATCAACTTCCCAAACATCCCTTTCTGTTTCTGAAAGTCACTTTTTCTCTCTCCTCTTCTTGGCTATTGAGAACAGTAAATAGCATTTTTTTGAGTCTTCTAAAAGCTTCTGAAAAAACAGCTTCTACATACACTGTTTTCTAAGTACCCCATCCCTTTCTCCCTCCCTCTAACACATGAGTAGGCAAAATTCTTTCCAATTAGAAAGGCCATTTCCAGGTGATAAAAGAGGTCAGAAGCTTGGGGTCCAGAGTCAACCCAAATGACAATAATTGTAATTTATCATAAAGACAAGAGTGAAGCTTGAAACCTGTCGGTACATATCACCATGAAGAAATAAATTATGGCTTGTCAGGAATGACAGATTTCAGCAAGGTGCTTCCTTTTCACTCTGAGTAAGACCTTTTTTTTTTTCCCACCCAGCAATTAACTTTATTCCCATTAATATTCAGCAGTGTTGACAAGGCTGACATAGTAAAACTGGGTTTTATAAAAGTAAAGACAGATTGATGTAGACTCATTATTTTGTCTAATAATTTCATCACTGTGTGTTGGATCTTAATAAATGAAGAACAAAGCTGTTGACTCCAGCCTTGACTTGTTGTGCCAGGTAAAGGACGCACGTTTTTCAATGTATATTTCCTTTTTCTTGCGATACACAAATTTATTTTCTGAAATAAACAGTAATTTTGCATAAAAGGTTGCAGAGGTGCCACAGTAACCCATTCATGCCACACCGCAATACTGTTAGCTCTGGCATGGCTTCCTTTGGTTATTTCTTGAGAATCTATAAATAATAATTATGCAACATAGCCCTATTAAATAAAATGCATCACAGCATTTCAAATTTCCTTTGATTTCACATGAAGGAAAAGCTTGTATGTGAGTATTTGCTTGTCGTGAGTGTGTGTGTGTGTGTGTGTGTGTGTGTGTGTGTGTGTGTGTTCATGTGGCAGGGAAAGCCAAGGAGTGACTCCACTCCTTGAGGGAATGTTAAAAACCAAACATTTTTCTCTGTCCCTCCTTCCTGTTTGAGAAAGTTATAAGGGAAACAGAGCAGGTTTCACAAAATTTCAAGATGTGTCAAAGATGACGTTGCTTGGAGACATAACATCTGTTCTGTTTTGTATTTGCCATATTTCCTAAAAGACTAAAAATGAAACATTCTCTGACTTTACAAGCTTGTGGACACAGATTGGCTTTTCTTCCCTCCCTCCTCCTGTTTTTCATAAAGTACACTTTGGCTGAGTTTGGCCTTGCTTTCTCCTCTAGAACTGTGAGAAAAAAATTCTCATGATCGGTGAGAAAAGATGTGCTTATTTGCCTGAAATTTATAGGGTTTTTAATCAACTTATAGGGTTTTCTGGGGAAAAATTTGGTCACTCTTCCCCTCCAGTTTGACAGGTGACTGCACAGGTGAAAGTCTGTCATTTTTTCCCCTTTCCAATGTTCTCTCTTACCCCCCCCCCCACCCAGCACCTTAATTCTTGATTACTCTACAAATTTTTGCCTGGGGCAACATTAATGAGTTCCTGATGTCTTACTGACATAGAGCTTTGCCACTTTTATTTATTGTCGGTGCTGTGACAACCTACTGTTTTATGGTAGAAATGACAGCGTTTTAGCCTTCATCAAATTTAAAGTTTTTGCAAAAACTTTCCTTTTTCATAAGTGAAAATTCATGTAGTGAAGAAAGAATCCGTTCACACAATTCTTGCTTCGTGTCCCTATGCACAAACTCTGAAGAGTAACCTGGTACAGCTGTCTCTAACTTTACCAGCATTACAGTCTGACCAACTTGTGAACCACACCAATGTATCCAGGCTAGTGACACTCAGTGTGAGATTGGGATTGTAACAAACGGTCTAGTTTTAACTTCTCTGTATTCCTGCACTGGGGTTTCACATTCCTTATCTCTTCAGCCTTTTCCTGTTTTCTACTCCATCTATCCCTAACTAGCTTTAGTCAGTCTGTTCTTTACCTCACAAGACATCCCTGATGATTCTATTAGTTAATGTCTTCCTTTCACTCTTGGCTTTAAGGAGCCTATTCTCTGGCACTTATCTCACCCTGCTCCTGATCACTCTCAATTGAGACTTAGGAGTAGAGGCAGCAGGTCACACTATTTAATGATTTTACTTTCTGCTTCCTACTGATGCTGTACTGGATTGTGATTCTCATTAATAATCTTTGAACACAGTTCTTGCCATCTCTTGGAAAGCTGCACAATAAAAGGGCAAGAGCACTGGCTATGTAGCCAAAGGATCTGAGTTCCAATCTGTATTCTTCTACCTGGTGCCTCTGTGACCTTGAACTTGATGTCCTTGAGTCTCAAGTTCTTCATTTCTTAAATGACAGGGTAGGATTGATGACCTCCAAGGGCTTTTCCACATCTAAGTTGTTGATTCTCTAATCTTTATTCTTTCTTGAAATGCTTCCCATCTCTCCTTCTTGTGGAAGTTAGGTGGTTCTGTGGACAGAGCACTGGACCTGGAGTCAGGAAAAAAAAGAGTTCAAATCTAACCTCAGCTGCTCATTAGATGTGTGAACACAGGCAAGTCACTTAACCTCTGTTTGCCTTAGTTTTCTCATCAGTGAAATGCAGATAATAGTACTTACCTCCCAGTGTTGTTATGAGGATCAAAGGAGATAATATCTGCAATTTGGTCAGTTTGGTGAATCTTAAAGAATATATAAATGTATATAATATATATGTATAATAATATGACAACAAAAATATTGTTACTATTATTATCCTCCTTTCTCCATTCACACATAGATCCTACCATAAGGTCCGATAAATATATGTATATATAAATATGCCTACATATACACACATATATGTACATGTGTATACATATATATGTATATATCGCTTTACTTTTAAACCACTAAGATACAATGATGTCAACAGAAACCCACTGAAGCTTAGAGGAGTTTCAGACTTAGTTATTGTTTTGCTTTTTTTTTTCTGCTGAGGGATAAAACAATAACAACTTCCTACCCCTCCCCAAATTCAGTCCCTTCCATCTGGTTCAAAGGTAAGATGAGTTCTGAAGAAATCACTTACAAGAATTTGAAGGAGGCTGAAGTTACCAGACTAGAAGTCCCAAGACTAGTAGAGCTGATGGACCTAGAGATTATGATCACCTCTAAATTTTATAATACAAACACGTATGTATATATGTGTAATTTGTTTATATATAAACTTAGTCAACAACAGTTTACTGCAGTTACCCTTAAGATAAAATTCTCAAAGATATCAGGTATATATCCATCATTATTTAATTGCTAAGTAGAACAAAGAGTTTGATATAGCCACCATTGCTAGAGGCATTCATCAAAAGCATGGAGGCCACCTGGAGCTCGCTGTCCTCTGTATTGCCCATCCTCCACTTTATGGAGAATTCAAAGACATTCTAAAATTACTGAATACACCACCTGCTGCTTCCTAGGACTGACCAGGCTAATCTGGTATCTAGAGTATGATACTGAAACAGAAAGAATGAAACACTCATAGATCTGACAGTTAACAAAAGGAGAGAAATCAGAAGAAAATGAGATTATGTAGGGTATTAGGCAGCACCACACATCCAAGGCAAATTTAGAGGGCCAAATGGACTTTCTACAGTCAGTTGAATTATTCTTGGAATCTATTTGCAGGGTTCTTTTAACAGGCTCTGACAAATCAAATGCCTTATTTCTTTGAGAATCCTCAGTAGATTACTTGTCCCATATTTCTATAAGGTGCATAATTTTTCAACTCATAAAACTATAATCAAGGTTGAATTCCTCTAAAGAAGAAATATCTGCATTAACTAAATATGTCTTCTTTTGGGGGAGGGAATAGCATCCCATTGTCACCATGTCAGGGTGAAATATTAGCCTCAAAGTGAAGAAAAGATACTGAGAAGTACCTGTCATGGCTTTAATTCCATCAAAATAACTTTTTTTCTATGATAGCCTATTTGGTTTAATGGATAAAAGGAAAGCAAGAGGGGCGGAGCCAAGATGGCGGAGTAGAAACAGCTAGTCCAAGCCTCTCTGCCCCCAGATTCTCCACAAACTATGTAAAAAAGGACTCTGAAAAACTTCTGGAGCCTCAGCACCCACAGAACGACACAGAGAAGCTAACCTCCCGCTGAGGACAGCCCAGCACCCTGCAGGAAGGACCAGCGCAGCCGGTCTGGGAGCTGGCAGCGCGCAGAGCCCAGAGCGCAGAGCGCAGGAGCTGAGCCGAGCCGAGCCCAGGTCCACGTGAGCCGAGGTTTTAGCCCCAGGGCGGCAGGGCCAGCAGCCGGCTGGAGGAACCCCAGAACACCAGGAACTGTGGTGACCCCAGAATTATCAACATAGACTTGCCTAGGACAAAGTAAGAGGTTAGTGTCCTATGGACTTTGGGACCTGTATTTGGGGAATGCGTCAGCTCCCTCCCCTGGGGGCTAGAAGCCGCTGAGGAGACACGCCATTGTGTAGTTTTCATAGGCATTTCCGGCTCCCAGCCTACAAATCGTGGGGAGATCCAGCGATCAGTCTTGGGGGGTAATCGCTCTTGCTTTAACCTCCCTGGATCTGGATTGTGATCTAGGGTGGAAGTTGTGGGTGGGTTTACAGCTTGCCAGAAACGGAAGTTGCCCCCCACACGTTCGGGACGAAAATTCCTCTATCTGGCCTTAAAGCCATAGTGTGGCAACAAGCCCAAAAGTCAAGCAATTAAGTGGCAACATGCCAAGGCAAAGGAAACAGAAAAATGCAACCCTAGACTCCTATTTTGGGGGCATAGAGCGGGAAAAGGACTGTGAGGTCAGAAGTCCTGCTCCAAAAGCCCCAGGGGAAAACATGAGCGGGTTGCAGGCCATAGAGGACCTTAAGAAGGACTTTAAAAATCAAATAAGAGAAGTGGAGGAAAAATTGGAAAGAGAAATGAGAAGGATGCAGGAAAAGTATGAAATGAGGGTCAACAGCCTGACTGAGGAAAACAACACCTTAAAAAATAGACTAACTCAAATGGCAAAGGAGGCCCAAAAGGGCAATGAGGAGAAGAATGCCTTAAAAAGTCGAATTTGCCAGATGGAAAAGAATCTCAAAAGTTCACTGAGGAGATTCATTCCTTCAGAGTTAGACTGGAGCAAATGGAAGCTAGTGACTTTATGAGAAATCAAGATGCTGTTAAGCAGATCCAAACAAACGAAAGATTAGAAGGCAATGTGAAATATCTCATGGGAAAAACCACTGACCTGGAAAATAGATCCAGGAGAGACAATTTAAAAATTATTGGACTACCTGAAAGCCATGATCAAGGAAAGAACCTAGAAATCACCCTTCAAGAAATTCTCAAGGAAAACTGCCCTGATGTTTTAGATCCAGAGGGCAAAATAGAGGTTGAAAGAATCCACAGATCACCTCCTGAAAAAGATCCCAAAAAGAAAACTCCCAGGAATATTATAGCCAGGTTCCAGAATCCCCAGATCAAGGAGAAAATACTACAAGCAGCCAGGAAGAAACAATTTCAATATTGTGGAAACACAATCAGAATAGCCCAGGACCTGGCAGCTTCTACACTGAGGGATCGAAGGGCATGGAATATGATATTCCAGAGGGCAAAGGAACTGGGAATGAACCCAAGGGTCACCTACCCAGCAAAACTGAGTATTTTGTTTCAGGGGAAAATATGGTCATTCAGTGGAATAGAGGACTTTCAAGCATTCTTGAGGAAAAAACCAGAGTTGAATAGAAAATTTGACATCCAGATACAAGAAGTAAGAGATGCCTGAGAAGGTAATCAGGGAAAAGAAATCAAAAGGAACTTATCAAAGTTGAACTATTTACATTCCTATATGGAAAAGCAATAACTGTGACTGATGATATCTTTCTCACTATGAAAATAATGGAAGAAGGGGTGTGGTCATACGAATACATATGTGAATGTGTGTGTATATGGTTACAGTTATATATGGATAGAGGGCATAGGTTGATTTTTTTGGGAAGGGAGAGTACTCAAGGGATGAAATTATGAGGTGAGAGAGGAAAGTGGCAAGAGGAGATGGGGAGAGACATGGTAGGGTAAACTATCTCATGTAGGGGAAGTGGGTGCAAAGGAGGGGGAGAATAAGGAAGGCTAAAAAGGCAAAACCACATTCACATTGAATTTGGTTCAGGGAGAAAATGACATACATACTAAATGGGATATCTCAACCTGCAGCAGGATAGGGGGAAGGGGGATGAGAGGAGGGATGATGGATGGGAGGGCATCCTTGGGGTGAGGGGAGGTTGGAAGTACCCACTATAGAAGAGGGACAGGATCATGTAGGGAATGGACCAGGTTGGGGTGGGATGAGTGGGAGGGAATTATAAGCAGCCTTGTACAATATATCTACTATGATAATGTTTTGCATAGCTAGACATGTACAACATATACTGAATTACTTATCTCCCAAGAAGGAATGGGTGACAAGGGAGGAAGGAAATGGATCTGAAATTCGAGGTCGTAACATTAAATGTTTCAAATATATATAAATACTATTATTAATACTCTTTTGCTTGTAATAGGGAGATAAGATGTGCAGGCATTGGGACACAAAGATTCACCTTCCTCTAATGGAAAAGTCGATGGGGGTATGGGAGAAGGTATGGGAGAGAGCAGATTGGAGGAAGTGATATCTTGTGGGACTGCTATTCTGGGAGGTTGGGTAGGGGAATAATGGGGGGAAAATAATTGTAACTCAAAACCTGCGGAAATGAATGATGTAAAACAGAAGTTAATAAAGTATTTGTTTAAAAAAAAAAAAAAGGAAAGCAAGAAATATGAGTTACCTTGCCTCTAAAAGTCTCTGAATTCTGTCCTCCCTTGCATATTATCCAAATGACTAGAACAAATACTTCAAGACCATAATACAGAATAGTGGGGATAGTACTGGAGTCAGAAGTATGGAATCTGGGTTCTAGTCTGAGTTCTGCCAGGTGTGGTGACCCTGGACAAGTTACTTGTCTTCCCTATGACTTAGTTTTCTCATGTATACAATGAAAGGGCAGGACTAGATTAGAAATTCTTAACCTGCCATCTGGAGACAGGCTTCTGGGGATAAGTGAAGCTGGATGGGGAAAAATTACACCTTGATTTTTGCTCCCCTTTAACTGAAATTCAGCACTTCCTTCAGTTGAAATTAAAAAAAACAACATTATTCTGAGAAGGGGTCTATAGGCTTCACCAAGTAGAGTTTGTGCAACAACAACAACAATTTGAGAATCCCTGGGCTAAATGGTCTCTGAAGTCCTTTCTGGTTTCCCAATGCTGAGTTCTGTTTTCAGTTGGATAGTTGTACTTTACCAGGAGTAATCAATACTCAGAATTGATCTACAGAGACATGACAAGTGATGTTCTGCAAGAATCAGTTCACTAGTAATGAATATTTCCCCATCAGTGATGTGACATAATGTAGTGAGTATTAGTATTCATTAAACATCATTAGTTTGGCATATGGCCCCAGAGAGAAAGGTTAGCAGTTCAGAGAACAGGCTTGGAATTTTCAAAGATGGTAACAAAATCTGACAAATGGGACTATCAGTTAAATGATTCTTAGGAGCCTTCTCTTCTATTCCCATTTGCTGTTCACATAACAATGTCAGCACAGTTAAATGTGGTAGAAAAAATGAGGGCAGGATATAAGTCTGGAAGGAAGCAGAATGGTGGTCCCATTTCTGTGATTATACCACCTGCACAGGTGTTGCTTGGGCTAGAATTTTTTTCTGGTAAATTCTGATTCACATTCTATGATACTATGTGGATAATTATCTTACCATGGAAATGATCAGAAACTAGAAACTCAGTGAGGTGTACAGACAAGTTCTGTGTATTAGGCAAAGGCTTAGTCTAGAAAACTCTTTAGATCCTTTCCACCAATAAGGTTCTATGATCTAGGGAGAAGATCAGAAGGGATTTAAAAAAAAAACACTCAGGATGATGAGTTTCTAGAGATCACAAAGATCTGGGAGGAGCTTCCAAATACCCACCCTCTCCAGTCAGAGGGAGAATGGGGATCCAGGGGCACAGGGTGCTGAGGAGGTATGTTTCAGAGTTGATTTCTTCTTGCAAAATGAACAGGGTTTCCAGTAGTGGGACATGCATGATGTTAATGAAGTTAAAATTAAGGAGAGTAGCTAAAGGAAAATGAAGTTAACTGAAAAGTTCTGAATTCTATAAAATGAAGGCTTTGGAAGGAGTTTATTGCTCCCCTTTCCAGCCCTCCAGTTGGAAGAGAGAGGCAACTAAAGATACTGAGAAGGTATGGAGTATCAAAGCTGGATCAAACTCTAAACTGATGAGATTTCAGATAATAACCTTGGGGGTTATTGACATAGAAATGACATAACCTGGGGAAGGCCTGATATTCCTGAGGATGAAAATAAGCAGAGCAACTAATGGAAAATGAAATAACTAAATTCTCCCCTGCCCCACCCCCGCCCAAACCACCCCAGCAGAATTACAACATACCCAGGCATTAGCCCCCTTCAGATCATGAGCCTAATCGTTGTGACACCCTAATGTTACTCATTCATTCCTTCAACACCATGGTTAGGGGTTCTTAACCTAGGGTCCCAGACTGGGGAAGAATACTGGGGATAGATTTCAGGGGTTGGTAAACTTGGAACTTTTTATATATTTATAACTGAATTTCAATAGATTGGTATCTTTTATAACCACATGCACTTTATTTAATGAATTCAAAAACATTCTTCTAAGACAGGGTTCATAGGCTTCACCAGCCTGCCAAAGGAAACACAATATACTATATAATACAAACTACTAAGCTAGAGGCTGCTTCAAGAAACCTTTCTTAACTGTTCTTTTTTTTTTTTTTTTAAGCAATTGGGGTTAAGTAACTTGCTCAAGGTTACACGGCTAGTCATTTGATTTATGCATGGGTGCTCATTTTCTGAGGCCGGATCTGATCTCGGGTCATCCCAACTCCAAGGCCGGCACTCTTACTCACTGCGCCACCGAGCCGCCCCTTTTAGGGCAATCGGGGTTAAGTAACTTGCCCAAGGTTACATGGCTAGGTTTTTGTTTGTATGGATTAAGTGTCGGAGGCCGGCTCCGAGCTCAGGACCTTCTGATTCCAGGGCCGGCGCTCTATTCACTGCGCCACCTAGCCGCCCCTTCTTAACTGTTCTTAATCTGCAGTAATTTTTTTGCCTTAAAGCTGTTTTTCTCTCTTTTTAATTTTTTTGTTTACATCCTTCATTTCCACAAGATTTTGAGTTACAAATTTTCTTCCCATTTTCCCCTACCCACCACCCCAAAACAGCAATCCCACTGAATATCCCCTTCCCAAATCTGCTTTCTCCTATATCTTCCCCCATATCCCCTCTGACTTTCCAGTATGGCACAGTGGATCTCTATGCCCCAGTGCCTGTATATCTTATTTCCCAGTTACATGCAAAATACTACTACTATTACTATATATATATATATATGAAAACATTTGATTATAAAGCTTTTAATTCCAGCTTGATTCCCTTCCTCCCTTATAACCCTAACTTTGAATATAAGTAATTCAATATAGGTTGTACATATGTAGCTATGCAAAACATTCCATAGCGGTTATATTGTAAAAGACTGATTATATTTCCCTCCCTCCTATCACACCTCCCTCCTTTTCTATTCTCTGCTTTTATACTATCAGTTTCAAAATTGGGTGTTTCCAACTTCCCTCTGCCCCAGCCTCCCCTCCATTCCATCATCCCCCCTATCATCCCCTTCCCCCCTACAATACTGAATGGTGAGATTCTCTATTCAGTGTGTATATCATTTCCTCCCTCAGCTAAATTCAAAGAGCATAAGATTGACCCATTCCCTTTTGCCTTCCAGTTCTTCCCCTCCATTGTAACCATTCCCCCTTGCCTCTTCTATATAAGATGGTTTACCCTATTCTGTCTCTCCCTATCTCATCTTGTTATATTCCTCTTTCACCTCTTAATTTCACCTTTTAAGTACCATCTCTTCCTATTAATTTGGTCCTGTGCCCTCTGTCTATGGATAGCCAGGCACATATATACAGACATATGTATTCATATGTCCATATACCCTCCTATATAGACATATATATGTATGTATGTATACACACATTTTACTCCCTTCAACTATTCTTATACTGAAAAAAGTTTCATCAGTTACAATTATCATTTTTCCATGTAGGAATGTAAAAAGTTCAACTTTGATAAGTTCCTTATGATTTATTTTCCCTGTTTACCTTCTCATGCTTCTCTTGCTTCTTGTATCTGAATGTCAAATTTTCTATTTAACTCTGTTTTTTTCATCAAGAATGCTTGAAAGTCCATGGGGCGGCTAGGTGGCACAGTGAATAGAGCACTGGCCCTGGAGTCAGAAGGACCTGAGTTCGGAGCCGGCCTCCGACACTTAATCCACACAAACAAAAACCTAGCCGTGTAACCTTGGGCAAGTTACTTAACCCCAATTGCCCTAAAGGGGTGGCTAGGTAGCGCAGTGAGTAAGAGCGCCGGCCTCAGAGTTGGGATGACCCGAAATCAGATCCGGCCTCAGAAAATGAGTACCCACGCATAAATAATGACTAGCCGTGTAACCTTGAGCAAGTTACTTAACCCCAATTGCTTAAAAAAAAAAAAAAGAATGTTTGAAAGTCCTCTGTTCCACTGAATGACCATATTTTCCCCTGAAATATGATACTCAGTTTTGCTGGGTAGGTGATTCTTGGTTTTAATCCCAGCTCCTTTGACCTCTGGAACATCATATTCCAAGCCTTTAGATCCCTCGGTGTAGAAGCTGCCACATCCTGTGTTATCCTGATTGTGTTTCCACAATATTGAAATTGTTTCTTCCTGGCTGCTTGTAGGATTTTCTCCTTGATCTGGGAATTCTGGAACCTGGCTATAATATTCCTAGTAGTTTTCTTTTGGGGATCCTTTTTAGGAGGTGATTGGTGGATTCTTTGACCCTCTATTTTGCCCTCTGTTTCTAAAACATCAGGGCAAATTTCCTTGATAATTTCTTGAAGGATGATTTCTAGGTTCTTTTTTTGATCATGGCTTTCAGGTAGTCCAATAATTTTTAAATTCTCTCTCCTGGATCAATTTTCCAGGTCAGTGGTTTTCCCAATGAGATATTTCACATTGCCTTCTATTTTTTCATTTGTTTGGATTTGTTTAATAGTATCTTGACTTCTCAAAGTCATTAGCTTCCATTTGTTCCACTCTAATTATGAAGGAATGAATGATTCTCTTGAGTGAGCTTTTGAGATTCTTTTTCAATGTGGCAAATTTGGCTTTTTAAGGCATTCTTCTCCTCATTGCCTTTTTTAGCCTCTTTTGCCATTTGAGTTAGTCTATTTTTTAAGGTGTTATTTTCTTCAGTCAGGTTGTTGACTCTCTTTTCATGATTTTCTTGCATCATTCTCATTTCTCTTCCCAATTTTTCCTCCACTTCTCTTACCTGATTTTGGCCTGTAGCCAGGTCGTGTTTTTCTTGGAAGTTTTGGTGCAGGAGTTCTGACTTCATTGTCTTCCTCTTGTTCCATGCTTTGATCCTTTTTGCCCCCAAAATAGGAGTCTAATGTCAGTTTTCTCTGCTTGCTTTGCTTCCTTTGCTTGCTCATGTTGCCACTTAATTACTTGACTTTTGAGCTTTTTGCCACAGTAGGACTCTGCTGCCAGAAAGGGGAGCTTTGTCCCAATTGCTGGGGTTTTTGTAGCTGCTGGAGCTATTAGTTGGGTGCCCTCTCTGAAGCCTCCACACACCGTGGCAAACTGGTCACATACCCTAGGACCTCCACCCTAGACAGTGATCTCGATCCAAGCAGGTTAAAGCAAGACTGATTACCCCTCAGAACTGGGTGCTTGGTCCCCCTACAATCTGTAGGCCAGGAGCTCTGAAGCAGCCATAAGGCAGCTGCAGTGCCACTGAAGCTTCCACTGCTTCCACTGCTTTTCCCTCCAGGGGATAAAGGTCAGACTGCACTCCCAAACTACTGGATCCCAAAGTCCACACTACACTGAGCTCTCACTTTGTCCTTAGCATCTATGGGTTGATAATTCTAGAACCCACCATAGCTGCTGGTGATCTGAAGTCCCTCCAGCCAGCAGCTGGTTGTGGCTGAAACCTCTGGCTTGCATGGGGCTAGGTTTGGCTCCCAGAATGCTGCGCTGACCCCTTTTTGCCTGCCTGCCTAGCTGTCTTTAGCAGGAAGTTAGCTTCTCTCTGTCATTTTGTGGGTTCTGTAGCTCCAAAGTTTGTTTGGAGTCACCTTTTACATGAATTGGAGGAGGTGGAAGCCAGAGCCATTAAGTCCTGTTTCTACTCTGCCATCTTGACTCTGCCCCCTAGAATAATTATTCAGAGGATGGAGCAGGAAAGAAACTTATGCCAGGCAATCTACTTCCTTTAATGTTATAGATAAAGAAATGACTTTTCCAATATCACACAGGTAGTAAACAGCAATTTCAACAGCTTGTTGGTGTAGTGGATAGAGCGCTAGGCCTGGAGTCAGGAAGACCTGTGTTCAAAAGGAGCCTCAGACACTTTCTAGCTGTGTGACTTATTATTTTTTTTTTTTTTTTGCTTTTAGGAGGGGGAAGGCAGGGCAATTGGGTTAAGTGACTTGCCCAAGGTAACATGGCTAGTTTTTGTGTTAAATGTCTGAGGCCAGATTTGCACTCAGGTCCTCCTCACTCCAGGGCCAGTGCTCTATTCACTGTACCACCTAACTGTCCCTACCTGTGCCAGTGATTTAACCCTGTTTGCCTCAGTTTCCTCATCTGTAAAATGACCTGGAGAAGGAAATGACAAACCACTCCAGTATCTTCCCCAAGAAACCCCAAAAGGAGCCACAAAGAGTCAGACAGAACTTTTAAAAGACTGAACATCAAAACTAAACAACAGAGCCAGGATATGAATCCAATTCATCTGATTTGAAGCCTACATTTCTTTCACAAAATCATACTTCTTCTTTGACTGTACATTCTTTAAGACCTTTTAGATATTCGTATTTTATTATGTTGCCATTCACCTTATATGTTGTAATTATTCTCTAATTAGACATTTTCGGTCAAAACCCAACAATGTAGAAATTGTTTGACTAGGAAACTCTCTACCAATGTGAATTTCTAATTCTTATTGCAACTTACAGTCTTATCATGTTTCTTGTAGCATAGAGGGGTCTAGTGACTTGCCTGTAGTCACAGAGGTAGAGGTGTACATCAGAGGTGGAATTAAAACCCAGGCCTTCCTGACTCTGAGGCGATACATCTACTACATCACCATGTCTCTTAATAGAGTATTTTATCTCACCAAGTAGATAATGATCTCATTAAGGGCAAGGACACAAGGTTCTCCTCATATTGTACTCCTCCTTACCACTATGGAGTGCTTGACATATATATAGAAGTCACTCATTAAACAATTAGTGAATTAGTGAATTGCTTCTCAGAGCTTAGAAAATGGGACCTTCCAGCTACAATACACTGTGAGTACTTTCTAGTGACTTCTTAGATATACTCCTTCCATTTATTTCCTCGATTAAGTCTGTCCCTTCATAGATCTTCAGGGTCCTGGTAGCTCATCTTTTTTTTTTCTTTCTTTGGGAAGCTTTTATTTCAGGAAATTATTACTCCATTTCCCTTTGCACTGCCTTACTGCTCTTGAGGCCACATATCAGAATTTAAAAATTTAGTAGGACCATTCACATTAATGGATGGGCAAATGTTTTCCTACTTGGCAGAAAAAGAATGTGGTGATAAAGATAATTTAGGGTTCAGAGGGTTGGTTTTCTCTACCACTTAGCAAATTATGTTCTCCAAATGGGTGAATTTCATGGTAAGTCAACAGATACACCAAAGAAATGGAAAAAAACACACCAAAAATATTCATACTTAAACAAAATTTGTTGGGGTGAAAATTTGTGGTGCAGTTGGTACTAGGATGAAATTTTGGGGTATGGTTGCCTGGCTCTTGGTCTGACAGTGAGACAAAGGAATAGAGTTACTGGTTTTGGTCCTGGGTATTTTCAGTTATAGGGGCCAGGCCTGTGGTGTCTTGAAATTGTCATGGGACCTGAAGTCAAATCTTGACTCCAATATTTATTACTTATTTGCTACTGGGCCTCACAGCTAACTTAAATAATTGGGATGCAGGTCTATTATGTGTTAGTTTTGGGTACTGCTTCTGGCCATATGTGACAGAGGGTTAAATGGCTTACATTTTGAAATGAGAGGATCATCACAAGCTTGGCCTTTTACCAGCAGACATATACCAGAAGTTGTTTGTAAAGTGCAAAGCCAAGGAGAAATGTGAAATGCCTAAATAGCAGTCCTACAGACTGTTTTTTGTTTTGACAAGGTTGAAGTTATCAACCTCCCAGCAGGTTATGACAATAATCATTAAGTTACTGGAATGTTTTTTTTTCCATCAAATGTAGTTGTAAGTTTTTTATGTTTAGCGTGTGTGTGTGTGTGTGTGTGTGTGTGTGTGTATGTGTAATAAATTACCCATCCAGGGATGTATTGGAGCCAATATACTAACTTGTTAGAGCTGATTGTTAAATATTCAGTGTGAATATTTATACTTTATATCTTGAAAATCAGCAAAGCTATGAATCAGGGCTTGATTTAATGGTTTGTTCATTGTCTAGTCATTAAGAAACTGATGGAGAGAATTATAATAATATAGATTAAACTTAAAAGTTTGTTGTGTGTTTTGCAGATCTAGTTGTTAAACATTTACCAGAATAGTCCTGCCTGTCCCACACCAGATTAATATTGTGCTCTGGGCAACTCTTTATTCCTCCTTCTTAGGTGAACTCTAGGATTGATTAATAATCTAAGATGTTTGTCTAATCTAAGTAAATTTGTACTATGGGGTTCCAGGGTGAGATGACCTGGAAAATGGAGAAAGAGAAGCCTAATTTTTCACTAGAGGTTAGGTTCCTTAAGACTGAATCTGTTCTAACACACATTTAAGTATAAAACATGGAATGCCCCAAAAGCCTCTGTGGACCCTGTAACAGTTTCTTAGTCCTCTTTTAAAACCTTCTAGAATTTCTTGCTATTATTTCATAGGCTCTTGGAAGTCCCTAGGATTCTAGCTTTTATCAGTTAATATTTTTCATTCTTCATATAATATTTTCCAACATATCTTGCTCTCTCTTTGACATTACATTTATTCTTACATCTGTTTTTAAGACCCTCTAAGTTGGTCTATTTGCTTGTGAACTGGATTTTTATTCAGACTATCTTTTTTTTTTCTTTTTAAAAATTATTTTCTTGGGGTGGCTAGGTGGCGCAGTGAGTAGAGCGCTGGCCCTGGAGTCAGAAGGACCTGAGTTCGGTTCCGGCCTCAGACACTTAATGCACACACAAACAAAAACCTAGCTGTGTGACCTTGGGCAAGTTACTTAACCCCAATTGCCCTCCAAAAAGCAAAAAAAAAATTATTTTCTTTTTAATTTATGAAATAATGCAAGCATTTCCATAATATAGTATAATAATATAAAAGATGATTGCACATGGAACTGCAATTATATTATGCACAACTTACTATTCCGTCTTGATTTTATAGTGTTTTTTTTTCTTGTGAATTCCCCATTCACTCACTCTTCTATACCTCCCTTTATATTGTTATAGAGACTCTTCTCTCTGAGCTTTCCCTTGCCCCATCTCCCTAGCATTGGGAGGCTAAGTGTTCTCAACCACCTGAAAGAGACAGAGATATGAGATTAAACAGGACTTATTCCTTGATCCAAGTAAGTTTTAGTGAGTGTGGAGACAGGTAAGGAATATCTTCCACTGGTTTTCCAGTTCTTTTGCCATTGGTTCCCCTCTAGCTTATGTCTCCATGGGAAAGCAGTCTACAGTTGATGCCTTTACTTCCTTTCTTCTCTCTTTCTTCTTCTTCATCTTTTTTGGAAAAAATGTTCCCTGTATTCATTATAGTCATGTAGATATTATGGATATTAGATTTAACATGCATCAGTTTTATACCAGGTAGATTACAGACAGATTTGTGACAAAAATCTAGGAAAATTTCATTCACAAATCAGATGGCTATTTTCCCCCTTGTATGTTAAACCCAAATCACATTGGCTTTACATAACAGAGGATAATTCAAGAGGATAATTCATTTCATACTTCAATTACATTAACACAATGAAAATTTTCCAAGTACTTTATTGTTTCCACAATTTTTTGGAAGCTTCATTGATGAACTGTGGAAAAATGTTACTTTCAAACAGCTTCCTTCATAATCCTGCTTAGCTTCTGAATCTTGGTTCTTGCGGACATATAAACATATTTCTCTCCTATATGAACAATCATTCCTCCCATGATTGAAGGGTCAGTCTTAACCTCCATTTTCAGGACTTGGCCTTTCCTTAGAAAGCTGTTCAGGACTGTTTTTAATTCTGTAAGAGTTGCATCATCTAAAGCAGATGCAGTAGTAACTGAGCACTGTACTTCCCCACGATGCACACTCATGATGGTAGAAAATGCTGAAATGACTCCTGGGGTGTTGTTTAAACGACCATTTTCAGCAAGCAATTTCATGAGATTGGTAGTGATGGGGGAAAGCTTCTCTTTTGCTATTACATCACTTAGGGCTTTTATCTTAATAGAATGCTTTATGTGGGGATTCATAATAGAGTTGACCATTTTGGGATCCTTCAAAAGTTTTGTTACTCTGAGTAACTCCTTTTCTACCACGTCCAGTTTATTCTGCTTAGACGCAGCAGAATAAAAAGCAGTGGCATATCGACCTTATAGACCATAAACTTGAATTGGAGGCCTGATGAGTTTAGCAAATGGTCTGCCCACAGAAGTGGTGAATCAGTGAACCTGCTAGAGCATCCCAGATGCATTGGGGGCCACATCTTCTCCTGTGGTCACTCTTCTCTCTTTCTTCTTAACTCTCTGCAGTATTGCTTCCAACTTTGTTATTCATTCAATTGAAATGGCTCTCTCTAAAGTTACTAATTATCTCTTACTTGTCAAATCCATTGACCTTTTCTCAATACTCAGCCTTCTTGACTCTCCATACCTTTTGACATTTGATGACTCTCTCCTCAATACTTTTTTCTCTCTAGTTCTTGTGTCACTACCTGACAGGTCCTTCTCAATTTCCTTTTCTGGATCTTCAACCAGATCATGCCTGATAAGATGGTTGTCCCACACAACTCTATCCTGGGCTGCATTCTATTCTTCCTCTATATTTTCACTTGGTGATTTCATCAGCTCTCATGGATTCAATTATCTTTATATTGATGAATCTCAAATCTACTCATCCAGTCCTAAACTTTCTGTTGACCGTCAGCCTCACATCTCTAATTTCCTCTTAGACATTCAAACTAGATGTCCTATTGACATCTTAAATGAAACAGATCCCAAACTCAATTTATTATCTTTTCCTCCAAACTCTTCTCTCTTCCAAACTTTCCTATTATTTCTGAAGGCACCACTACTATCCTCCAAGTGCCCTGTAGTAGCTACCACACTAGCACACAGAGTGAGTGGCTAGCACAGGTTCTTTGATCTACTTTGCTAAAGGAAAGACAGCTTTAAAAAGGTTAACAATCTTACTTTAATTAACAGAAATGTAAGTACAGATAAGTAGAAAATACAAGCAGAGAAATTAGAACAGAAATTTAACAGACAGGGCTCCTACCGTCTGAACAAAGTAATATAACCATCTACATATACCATTGCAGCGGGAGAGCACAAACCTCTGAGTAGTTGGGGGGTGGTATCTTAACAAAGGTTATTCAGAGTCCCATCCAGGGAATCAAAAGGTCCCTCTCATAAGTGAACCCTCAAATTAAAATACCATCCTCTCAGTTTGTATAGTTTCCAACTAATAGTCTCAGAGGCAGAAGACATCACAACCCTCATGACTCAGTGCCTAATTAACTCAGTATCAAAAGGTACGAAAGCCTTCCTACAAGCACGCCTCCCCTAAGAAAGCTTCCCTTTAGGTAAGTTCCTCCCCCAGTGGGCTCTGTGTGACTCAGAATATATCACAGCTGAGCTCAAAGCAGTAAGACATCCATGATTGAACACATGCTGTCACATAGGCCTATTAATGGATAGGGAAGATCTTTATATTCCATTAACATTACATGCCCCAGACTCACAACCTAGATGTCATCCTCAACTTCTTAGCCTCTCTTATCTTTCTTACTCTGTCTTATCTTTTTCATATCCAATCTTTTGTCAAAGTCTGTTGATGTTACCTTTGTAATATCTCTCAAATATGGCCTCTTTTCTCCTCTGGCACTGTAGCCACTTTGGTGATAACTTGCTCTCATCTCCTCATGACTAAACTATTACAATAGCCTGCTGTCTGGTTTGCCTGCATAAACCTCTCCCCATTACAATCCATCTTCTAGTCTCTGAAGTAATTTTCCTAAAGTATAAATCTGGCCAAGTCACTGTCCTACTCCATAAACTCTAGTGACTCCCTATCACCTCAAGATCAAGTACAAAATCCTCTAGTGCTCAAAGCCCTTCATAAACGGTCTATCCCCACATCTCTCCAGTCTTCTTATATTCTCTTCCACATACTCTTTGATCCAGTGACACTGACCTCCTTGCTTTACCTTAAACAGGACACTCAACTCTTGACTTTGGATTTTCTCTCACTAACTCCCATGCCTGCAATGCTCTCCTTCCTCATCTTCACCTCTTAGCTTCCCTGGCTTCCTTCAAGTTATAGCTAAAGGTCTAAGTTGTACAAGAAACCTCTCCCCATCCTTGACTCTAGTTTCCTACCTCTGTTTATTATTTCCTATTTATCCTGCTCTTTGTACATAGTTGTTTGGAAATCATCTCCCCATTCAATTGCGATATCCTTGAGGGTAGGGCTCATCTTTTGCCTTTCTTTCTATCCCCAGAATTTAGCACAATGCTTGGAACATAATAGACATTTAACAAATATTTATTGACTGACTAATATGAATTTGGTTCATTTCTAGTTCTCCATCAGTAGTTTTAAGTTATCTTGAAAACGCCACGCTAACATAAGCATCTAAACAAACAAAAATTTTATTAAAGTGTATGCGTAGAATAAAAACTTGCATCCAAGACCATTCTGCAACCCAGTTAGCAAAGGAATAGTTATACTCACCTTCCTATTTCCTTTTCCTACTGAATCCTCCCAAACTCTCAGTCCCTGAAAACTCCCAGCACTAACTAATGAAGCCCCTTCTTTATGTACTGCTAGGATATCAAGAACCCTAAGGAGGGAATACCCTGATGAATTAACAGTAGAGAAGGCTAATCTCTAATCCTTAATAACCGCATTCAGTACCCCTTACTCTGACCAGTTCCCATTCTCTGGCAGAGCTGTATAAGGGGATTCACTCAGTAATTCCTTTGTTATGGCTATCTCTGTACACACACATCCTTCTCCCCAAACCTTTCAGAAGGTTTTTAAAGGAAAAAAAAACTCCCTGTTGGATTAAAAAAAAAACTACTTGGAAAACTAGAAAGTAGTCTGGTGGAAACTAGGAATAGATGAGCATTTTTATAGCACATGCCACAAAAATTCTAGATAGATACGTAATCTTTTACGTTAAAGATAATAAATTAAAATATTTAGAAAAGAAGCAGGTTGTATAAGAGAAGTGTTAGATATGGATTCTTTTTAAAAAAAATTTTTGTCTTTATTATTTGTTTACTTTTCGTTTACAAGATTCAGTTCCACAATCCCTTGAGTTTCAAATTTTCTCCCCCTCCCTTTCCACCCCCTTATGGGGGCATGCAATCAAGTATAGTATTTGCAAATACTTTCACATTAGACATTAGTCAGGTTATAAAGAAGGATTGTAACAGATGGAATGAGCAATGGGAAAGAGGAAACAAAACCAAACAGGATAAAGAAAGAGAGCAGGTAATTTGCTTCAATCTGCATTCAAACTCAGTTCTTTCTAGTTCTTTCTCTGGATGTAGGCATCTCTCTCCCATCATGAGTCTTTTGGGATTGATTTATATCACTGCATTGCTGAGAAGAGTCCAGTTGGTCATCCAGAGTTGGTCATCACACATATGTTGTGTCTGTGATTGTATACAAATTTCTCCTGGTTCTGCTCTTCTCACTCAGCATCAGTTCATATAAGCCTCTCCAGGCAAATATGAAGTCCATCTGCTCTTCATTTCTTTAGCACAATAGTATTCCATTACATTCATATAATGTTTAGCCATTTCCCAATTGATGGGCATCCCCTTAATTTCCAATTCTTTGCTACCACAAAAGAGCTGCTATAAATGTTTTTGTACATATGGGTTTTCTTTAGAGATAGATTTTTAACCAAACAAGAGATAAAGACAATCACAAGAGACAAAACAGATAAATTTATTTACATGAACCTGAAAAGCTTCTCTACAAACTAATGCACCTAGAATAAAAAACAAAACAGTAAAATTGGGAAAAAGAAATCTTTCTAGTAGATAGTTCAGATGAGGATTTGGAATCCAAGATATGTAGACAATGAACATATACAGTTGATCCTCATTATTTTTGGATTCCATGTTTGAGAATTTGCCTACTTGTTAAATGTATTTGTAACCACAAAATAAATACTTGTGGTGTGGTCTTTTGCAGACTTATGTAGAAATAGCCAAAAGTTTTGAGTTGCCCAACACAAACATTCCCAGATAAGGCTGACAAGGTGATGCTCAACCTTCTTATTTCAGCTCTCATATTTAAAGCAAGTGTCCTTTTTACTGTCTAGTTAGTGCCATGTTTTCCACCTTTTGGTGGACAATGGCGATTTCATTACTTAAAATGGCCCTGTGGAGGGGTGTTCTTAAGGGCAAGAAGGCTGTGATGTGACTTACAGAGAAAATCCATGTATTAGATAAGCATTGTTCAGACATGAATTATTGAGCTGTTGGCCATGAATTCAATATTAAAGAATCAACAATATGGTAATCCAGAAAACTGAAGAGGAAATTCACTAACCTGTACACGAGGCTACTCTGTAAAGTGCTTAAGTAAATGTCATGACTAGAGGTTTGCAGAAAACAAATCCTATATTTCCCCTATAAATATTCATTAATTCAGTTTTCATGGTGACTTTGTAGAACATGACTACCACAAATTATGAGAATCAATTGTATATATGAATATCTATAGACAAGCAGCTAGGTGAGATAGCGAATAGAGCTCTGGCCTTAGAGTCAGGAGGACCTGAATTCAAATCTAGACTCAGATACTTCCTAGCTGTGTGACCCTAGGCAAGTCACTTAACCTTGTTTACCTCAGTTCCTCATCTGTAAATGACCTGAAAAAAGGAAATGGCAAACCACTTCAGTATCTTTGCCAAGAAAACCCCAAATGGTGTTGCAAAGAGTCAGACACAACTGAAATGACTGCACAAAAACATATCTATAAGTAAATATATTTGTATGTGTACATATATACACATACATATTATGTACATTTATATCTGCAACACATAATAAATGTGTATGTATCCAAAAGCCATTCCCAATAGAAAGTAAAAAAGAATATGAAAAAACAACATTTAAAAGAATTATAAACTATTCACAACTATGTGAAAGGATGCTCCAAATCACTATTAAGAGAATTACAAATCAAGATAACCCTAAGGTTTCACTTTGCACCCAACAAACTGGCAAAGATGACAACATTAATCAATGTTGACAAGTTTGTGGGAAGATAGGCACATTAATGCATTGGTAGTTGTAGCAGCAAGCACTCTAGCATACCCAGGATGTCTGAAAAAGTTGTTTGATCTGCTTTTCTAAAGGAAAGTAACTAAAAAAGGGTTAACAATCTTACTTTAATCAATCAAACATAGATCATTTTACCTAGCTCAGGGGAAAAAGTCAGCACCCTGAACTTCAGAGAATACAAACAGAAGTTATAAGAGAAAATAACACATTTCAGCAGACAGGGCTTCTAGCCGTCTGACCATTACATCCATACCTAGTTAGTCACCAGAGAGAAGCACCAGCATCTGGGTTTTCAAAGCCAGGGGGCTCAATGGCTGCCCAGAGCCTCATCTGGCCAAATCACACAACTCTTCAAAGTCAGCCCCAAAGCAAAACCTCACCTCAGAGGTATATGTAGCCTTCTCCAGGGTCAGAGAATATCACAAGCCTCATGACCCACTTGACTACAAAGTAATAAAAGTTGTGCCTTCCTAAAAAACAAGCCTCCCACCACAGGATCCAGGTAAGCACATGCAGTCTATTGGGGGTAGGGTATATTTTCAAATCAGGAGAGGTCCTCAAGTTCAACTTAGGCTTATTAAGGGGCAGGGAAGATCTTCAAATTTCTATTACCATTACCGTAGTGGATCTGTGAATCTGTCCAATAATTTTGGAAAATTATTTGGAATTAGGCAAGTAAAGTGACTAAAATGCCCATTTCCTTTGACCTAGAGATTCCATTACTAAGTTTATACCCCGGCGAGGATATTAATAAGAAGTACCCATATTCATCAAAATACTTAGAGTAGCACTTTTTGTTGGTAGCAAAAATGATGTCATCAATTAGGGGGATGGATAAACAAAATTGTGGTATATGATTATAGCAGATTATTACTAAGCATACTGTAAAAATGACAAATATGGTAACTAGAAAATCATTAAAAATTTTAAATAATTTAATAAAAAATGAAGTAAACAGAGCTAAGAAAAGAATATACATGATTACAACAAGTAAATGGAAAAATCAACCATAAAACAATAAAAAGTAAATTTTGTAAAATTACCAGGAACAAGAATGGCACTAAGGATGAGAGATGAGAAGATACACCTACCCCACTCCTTTGAGGAGGTAGAAGGTTCATGGGTGTGATATAATACATATATTTTCAGACTTTTTTGATGTGATCAGTTTTGCTGGGGGGGGTTCTTTCTCACTTTCTTTTAAAAATATTATTTGAGGGATGGCTAGGTAGTGCAGAGAATAGAGCACTGGCCCTGAAGTCAGGAGGACCTGAGTTCAGATTCTGCCTTAGACACTTAACATAATACTTATTATCCATGTGACCTTGGGCAAGTCACTTAACTCCAATTGCCCTGCCTTGCCCCTCCAAAAAAATAAAGCAAAAAAAAATTATTTGATATATGTATTACTTTCTGGGAGAAGAGAAGGAAAATTCTGGTGATATAAAAACAAAAAGCATCCAAATTTTATTTTAAAAATATACAATAAATTAAACGTGCTTTCAACTTTGTCCTATGACTCTCTCTGTTCTTTTGTTTGTTTTTTGTGTCATTGACACTTTTTTCATGACTATCACTAGACTCTCAATCCTCCCTACTTAAAATTTAGAAAAAAATCTGCCTTGTAGCAGACAACATTTATGTAAAATCATTTTCATTTTCCTTTAGAGACAAAAGAAAAACAGAAATCCAAAGCTTTACAAAGGTTTTTTGAGACAAAGTAGATATGTCATCCCTGCTCCGTAGTAACAGGTTTCAGATTATTCATTTTCTCTAGCCATATATATATATATGATGAATCTAGAATATGCAGAAACAAATGGGAATAGATGCTTTGCCCCTTCCCTCAATTGCCAGTATTTCCAATTTCATATGTTCAAAAACCCACAAAAACGATTAGGTGATATCTAAAGTTAAATAAAAAGCTGAAAGAATTCTGCAGTAAACTATTACAGTATAAACTGATGTTCTTGCTACTATTTCATACTTGGGGCTGGTTAATCAAAAAAGAAAGAATGAGAAAATGAGATCATTACCTGATTGATTGAGCTAGTAAAAAAAAATTAATATTCAGTAGGATGTGACCAAGGAGTAAGGGACAACAGTATGAAAGAAGATACATTGCTTCCACAAAAATTTCAATCTGCCTTTCCATAACTTCCACCCATTGGTTCTAATTCTTCCACCTAGTCCAAGCAGAGAGATTGCTACACTGGGACTCATCCCTAGATTAAGAACCATTCAGTTACATAACTGCCTAATAATACCAAATAGAGGCATTCACCAAGTTAATATTATCAGAGAACCCATAAAGAAATGTAGACTTTTAGGTCAGTTTATGCTTTAAAAATTATTTCTCTTAGGTGGCACAGTGGGTAGAACACTGGCCTCGGAGTCAGTCTGAGTTCAAATTTGACCTTACATGCTTACTAGATGTGTGACCCTGGGCAAGTCATTTAACTTGGATTGCTTCCAAAAAAAAAGGAATTAATTCTCTTTATAGTATCCTGAGAAACAATCTTCTAGCCTCTCTTTGAATACTTCCAATGATAAGGAACCCCTTGCTGCCAGAGGCAGCCCAATTTGCTTTTGAACAATTTTAAGTATTAGGATGTTTCTCCTTACAATGAACTGAAAAGGGATTGGGGGAGAGAATAAACATTTATGAAATACCTTTTATCCTCAAAACAACCCTGTGATGTAGGTGCTATTATTATCATCCCCATTTTATACTTGAGGAAACTGAGTTAGAGTTTAAATGACTTGGCTAGGGTCACATAGGCATTAAGTGTCTGAGGTAAATTTGAATTCGGTCTTCCTGACTCCAGGCACAGCACTCTATCCACTGTATCACCTACCTGCCTTTAAGTTGAAATGCAACTTCTACCCACTGTTCTTGCTTCTGCCTTCTGGGGTCATGAAGAATAGGTTTCATCTAATTAAACTGACAAGACACAAATGTTAGATTGCCACTAATATCGGCAGATCTGCCTTGTGTTTTCTGCCTGCTTTGGGGCTGATAGAAGACTTCTCATCTGGTAAGAATATCAAATCTTGAAGCACCTAACAGAAGAAAGGATTATACTATATTCTCTGAGGTAGAGCTGAAATTTCCATGGGGAGTGGGGAACGAAGAGAAAAGGCATGAAAACTACCTTTGCCCACTTTCATTCTGATCAGTAGATGACAGAAAATCATTAGAGATTGGGGGAGGGTATGTCAACTGTGCTTCTTCATTCTGTGTATGAGCCACCAGTTTATTGGGGCTGATGTGAGCTATTATAATCTGATATTCAGTGAGAGCTCTTAGTCCCAAAAGCAGTATTGTGAGTTGGAAAGGTACTGAACCTGGAGTTTAAACAGTGGATCTGGGTTAAAACAGTGTCAGCGACGCTTACTAGCTTTGTAACCCTAGAACTTAGGTTCTCTGCATCCACTTTTCTCATTTGTAAAATGAAGCTAAATGAAGTAAAATGAATTATGATCTATCGTCCTATGATAATGCGGAATTTTATTTCTGGAAATCATTGGTAATAGGGATAAATAAGGTGAAGTTTGTGACAACAGACAGTGGGAGTAGCAATTACAGTCTTTGGGATATTGATACAAAGTCAGAATCAGGATGTCATAGAATTTTAAAATGAAAAGAGAATTCAGTGGCTATCACATCCAACTTTTACCCCTAAAAGAATCCCTACTACAATCCCCCCCCAACCCCTACCTACCCAGTCTTTGCTCAAAGACCCATAATGAAGAGGACATGACTACCTCTGGGGGTCAGCCCATTCTATTTTTGTATATGTATATGTATATGTATATGTATATGTATATGTATATGTATATGTATATGTATATGTATGTGTATGTGTATGTGTATGTGTATGTGCATGTATATGTCTATGTCTATGTCTATGTCTATGTATATGTATATGTATGTATATTCTCTGCTGTTGGTTGGTTGGTTGGTTGATTGGTTGGTTGGTTGATTGATTGGGTTGTCCTTCATTCTTGAAGAGTCAAGTTTGAATGTGTCCGACTACGGCTGATCAGACCAATATGAGTTCAGAATGCTCTACCACAGATTGAGCACAAATCGTCTGTGGGAACATTTGGGGTGGATACTCTAAACATGTACATCCTGCATTTCCTTGCATCTGTTTCAATTCTTCTTTGCTCACAGAGCACAGCACCTTTTCTGATATGGGCATGCCATGTTGAGTGGTCCTGTGTCAGTGTCTCCCATGTCACACAATTGATCCCAAAGTTCTTTTTTTTTTTTTTTTTAAACAAATACTTTATTAACTTCTGTTTTACATCATTCATTTCCGCCAGATTTTGAGTTACAATCATTTTCCCCCCATTATTCCCCTACCCAACCTCCCAGAATAGCAGTCCCACAAGATATCGCTTCCTCCAATCTGCTCTCTCCCATACCTTCTCCCATACCCCCATCGACTTTTCCATTAGAGGAAGGTGAATCTTTGTCCCAATGCCTGCACATCTTATCTCCCAATTATAGGCAAAAGAGTATTAATAATAGTATTTATATATATATTTGAAACATTTAATGTTACGACCTCGAATTTCAGATCCATTTCCTTCCTCCCTTGTCACCCATTCCTTCTTGGGATATAAGTAATTCAGTATATGTTGTACATGTCTAGCTATGCAAAACATTATCATGGTAGATATATTGTACAAGGCTGCTTATAATTCCCTCCCACTCATCCCACCCCCCACCTGGTCCATTCCCTACATGATCCTGTCCCTCTTCTATAGTGGGTACTTCCAACCTCCCCTCACCCCAAAGGATGCCCTCCCATCCATCATCCCTCCTCTCATCCCCCTTCCCCCTATCCTGCTGCAGGTTGAGATATCCCATTTAGTATGTATGTCATTTTCTCCCTGAACCAAATTCAATGTGAATGTGGTTTTGCCTTTTTAGCCTTCCTTATTCTCCCCCTCCTTTGCAACCACTTCCCCTTGCTTCTTCTACATGGGATAGTTTACCCTACCCTGTCTCTCCCCATCTCCTCTTGCCACTTTCTTCTCTCACCTCATAATTTCATCCCTTGAGTATTCTCCCTTCCCAACAAATTCAACCTATGCCCTCTATCCATATATAACTGTAACCATATACACACACATTCACATATGTATTCATATGACCACACCCCCTTCTTCCATTATTTTCATAGTGAGAAAGATATCATCAGTCACAGTTATTGCTTTTCCATATAGGAATGTAAATAGTTCAACTTTGATAAGTTCCTTTTGATTTCTTTTCCCTGATTACCTTCTCAGGCATCTCTTGCTTCTTGTGTCTGGATGTCAAATTTTCTATTCAATTCTGGTTTTTTCCTCAAGAATGCTTGAAAGTCCTCTATTCCACTGAATGACCATATTTTCCCCTGAAACAAAATACTCAGTTTTGCTGGGTAGGTGACCCTTGGGTTCATTCCCAGTTCTTTTGCCCTCTGGAATATCATATTCCATGCCCTTCGATCCCTCAGTGTAGAAGCTGCCAGGTCCTGGGCTATTCTGATTGTGTTTCCACAATATTGAAATTGTTTCTTCCTGGCTGCTTGTAGTATTTTCTCCTTGATCTGGGGATTCTGGAACCTGGCTATAATATTCCTGGGAGTTTTCTTTTTGGGATCTTTTTCAGGAGGTGATCGGTGGATTCTTTCAACCTCTATTTTGCCCTCTGGATCTAAAACATCAGGGCAGTTTTCCTTGAGAATTTCTTGAAGGGTGATTTCTAGGTTCTTTCCTTGATCATGGCTTTCAGGTAGTCCAATAATTTTTAAATTGTCTCTCCTGGATCTATTCTCCAGGTCAGTGGTTTTTCCCATGAGATATTTCACATTGCCTTCTAATCTTTCATTTGTTTGGATCTGCTTAACAGCATCTTGATTTCTCATAAAGTCATTAGCTTCCATTTGCTCCAGTCTAACTCTGAAGGAATGAATCTCCTCAGTGAACTTTTGAGATTCTTTTTCCATCTGGCAAATTCGACTTTTTAAGGCATTCTTCTCCTCATTGCCCTTTTGGGCCTCCTTTGCCATTTGAGTTAGTCTATTTTTTAAGGTGTTGTTTTCCTCAGTCAGGCTGTTGACCCTCATTTCATACTTTTCCTGCATCCTTCTCATTTCTCTTTCCAATTTTTCCTCCACTTCTCTTATTTGATTTTTAAAGTCCTTCTTAAGGTCCTCTATGGCCTGCAACCCGCTCATGTTTTCCCCTGGGGCTTTTGGAGCAGGACTTCTGACCTCACAGTCCTTTTCCTGCTCTATGCCCCCAAAATAGGAGTCTAGGGTTGCATTTTTCTGTTTCCTTTGCCTTGGCATGTTGCCACTTAATTGCTTGACTTTTGGGCTTGTTGCCACACTATGGCTTTAAGGCCAGATAGAGGAATTTTCGTCCCGAACGTGTGGGGGGCAACTTCCGTTTCTGGCAAGCTGTAAACCCACCCACAACTTCCACCCTAGATCACAATCCAGATCCAGGGAGGTTAAAGCAAGAGCGATTACCCCCCAAGACTGATCGCTGGATCTCCCCACGATTTGTAGGCTGGGAGCCGGAAATGCCTATGAAAACTACACAATGGCGTGTCTCCTCAGCGGCTTCTAGCCCCCAGGGGAGGGAGCTGACGCATTCCCCAAATACAGGTCCCAAAGTCCATAGGACACTAACCTCTTACTTTGTCCTAGGCAAGTCTATGTTGATAATTCTGGGGTCCCCACAGTTCCTGGTGTTCTGGGGTTCCTCCAGCTGGCTGCTGGCCCTGCCGCCCTGGGGCTAAAACCTCGGCTCACGTGGACCTGGGCTCGGCTCGGCTCAGCTCCTGCGCTCTGCGCTCTGCGCGTTGCCGGCTCCCAGACCGCTGCGCTGGTCCTTCCTGCAGGGTGCTGGGCTGTCCTCAGCGGGAGGTTAGCTTCTCTGTGTCATTCTGTGGGTGCTGGGGCTCCAGAAGTTTTTCAGAGTCCTTTTTCACATAGTTTGTGGAGAATCTGGAGGCAGAGAGGCTTGGACGAGCTATTTCTACTCCGCCATCTTGGCTCCGCCCCCCGATCCCAAAGTTCTTAAGAGAAACCTTGAGAGTGTCCTTGAACCGCTTCTTCTGACCATTGTGTGAATGCTTGCCCTGTGTGAGTTCTCCATAAAACAGCCTTTTTGGCAAGTGTATGTTTTGCATTCGAACAACATAGCCAAAACATTGGAGTTGTGCTCTCTGAAGCAGAGTTTGAATGCTTGGCAGTTTAGTTCAAATAAGGACCTCGGTGTTCAGTACCTTATCTTGCCAGGTAATCTTCAGAATCTTCTTAAGACAATTCAAATGGAAGCACTTCAGTTTCCTGGCATGGCACTGGTATACTGTTAAAGTTTCACAGGCATACAGCAGTGAGGTCAGCACCATGGCTTAGTAGACTCAGATTGGTAGCCAGTCTAATACCTCTTCTCTCCCAAACTTTCTTTCAGAGCCTCCCAAACACTGAGCTATCTCTGGTAATGTGTGAGTCAACCTTTTTATCAAGGTGTACATCCCTGGGAAGTGCACTACCAAGGTAAATGAACTTATCCACAGTATTCAAAACTTCTCCATTTGCTGTAACCAATGTTTCCATGTATGGATGGTGTGGTGGTGGCTGATGGAGCACCTGAGTTTTCTTGGTGTTAACTGTTAAGCCAAAATTAGGACAAACAGCAGAGAATTGATCAATACTTTGTTGCACCTCAGAGTTTCAGAGGCTGCACGGAGTGCACAATCATCCGAAAACAGAAAATCATGCACCAACACTCCCTCCACTTTGGTCTTGGCTTGTAGCTTTTTCAAGTTGAAGAGTTTACTATCAGTGTGGCAGCTAACCTTGATGCTATGTTCATCCTTATTGAAAGTATTTGACAATATGGCTGGAAACATCATGCTAAAAAATCATGGGAACAAGCACATGGCCTTGTTTCTTTCCACTGGTGACTGGGAAGGCATAAGACCATTGTCCATTATCTAGAACCTGGACAAGCATGCTGTCATGAAATTGATGTACAATGTTGATGAACTTCTACGGGCAACCAAATTTTGATATAATTTTCCATAAGCCCTCATGACTAACAGTATCAAAGGCCTTGGTCAGATCTACAAACATTGAGTACAGAGGTGGAGATGATCCAGGATGCAATGGGAGATCCTGGCCCTTTTAGACTAAGGCCTTTGTAGGTACTCACTTAGAGTGAAGTACCACCCATTCATGGAATAAGACTCTTTAAGAACAGAGTCAAGGGATGGCCCCTTTAATTAGAAAAAGAAAGAAAGAAAATGAAGCTGGAAGGGGATTGCTGTTCCAAAGAGAAACAGTTATTATTGACATTCACTGTAAGTCAGTAAGTGGAGCTTGGGCAGGAACCTATTGTGGTCTAGTCTATGAGCTTCAGAGTGAACTGGGTTGAAGGTTTTATGAAGGAAGGAAGGAAGGAAGGAAGGAAGTCATCTCCAGTCATCCTGAGAATATCAGGTCACTGGATCCAGATGGCTCTGGAGGAGAAAGGGAGGCTGGTGACCCTGCACAGCCCTCCCTCACTCAAATCAAAGTCAACTGCAAGTCATGTCATCATTTCCCTAATGCCATAGTCCTTTTTGAAAATGAAGGACAAACACAACCTGTGAGTAGATCAAGCTATCCTTTACCTTTATAAAGATGAACAATTTCTACTTACTTACTCCTGGAATCTTCCCTTAAAGATACACGACTACACTAAGTCCTATGCTGACAAAGATAGTTTTGGTCTTATTTTTATTTTTAAAGGAAACTGGTAAGATGCATCTGGACTGAATTTCCTAAATGGCAAATTGGCTTACAGCCTGGAAACAATGTAACTTTTGCTTAATAGAAATGATAATAACTGCCGGTTTTGTTTTCCACCTAACCTGGATACTGAGAAATACATTTTTGTTGGTAACATGGCTCATGTAAAAATATGCAATAGATTAAAAACCTTTGACAAAAATGGCTTTAGAAATGGTGGCAGTAGACAGTATGGGAAGGGGAGGTGCCATCCTGAGCTCAAGCTGCTCTTCCTCAAGACCCTGGAGCAATGGAATAGGCCTCATTGAGAAGCAGCTTTGCTTATAAGGAAACAAGTTTGACATTGAAATAAATTCAGTGGAGTATATAGGCAGTATGTAGTTCATCCCTTATTCTATTATATGGGTACTAAATTGGATAATAGAGGTGGTAGATATTATAGCAGTTCAGAAGTGAGATTGATCAAGGAAAGCAAGAGTGCTCTTGGAAGACTTCAGTGAATGGTCAGAATCTGATCCTTAAAAGATGGTTAAGATTGGATAGGTGAGGTGATCATAAGATCCTAGATTTAGAGTTTAAGGGAATTTAGAGGTCATCCAATCCCCTTATTTTACAAATGAGGTAATTGAGACCTGAGGTAGATTAAGTGAGGGCCAAGATATCCCGTTTGTCTTTCCCAACAGATTGTTCCCTATAATTCTTATTCTTGTTTTCATTCTCTCTCCCCTTTTCTATCTTTCTTTCTCTCTTCCTTTCTCCTTCCCTCCATCCAATTTTTACCTATCTTTTGTTTCTTTTCCTATTCTCCTCCATTTAAAAACGACAACACCCTTACAATCTGTGCTAGATAATTTACATCTCTCCACTATTCATCAGCCCTGTCATGCTCACTAACTATTAATGTACCCCAAGGCTCCATCCTGGTAGTTCCTTTTTTCTCTATACTCTTTCACCTGCTGATTTCATCAGCTCTCATGCATTCAGTTATCATCTCTATGAAGATGACTCTTAGATCTCTATATCTATCCTTAGATTTTTCTCTCCAGTCCCACTCTGCCATTGGCATTCAAATTAAATGTTCCATAGACTTGTTAAATCCAATCTGTCCAAAACCGAACTCCTGATCTTTCCCCCTAAATTGACTACCATGAATTTTTTATTTAGGGCACCACCATCCAACCTCTCAGGCTCACAAATTTGTTCTCATGCTTGGTTCCTCATCCTTACTCATGCTACAAATACAATTAGTTGGTAAACCTTGTCTCTTTCTCTGCAATATCTCTCAATAAATGCCCCTTTTCCACTTTCTCAGCCCCAACCCTAAGACAGGCTCTTATCTACTTATTTGGATTACTTCAGTAACCTATTAATTGTTTTTCTTGCCTTGGGTTTCTCCTTATTCGAATCCATCTCATACATGGCTGCTAAAATGACTTTCCTAAATCACAGCTTTGAGCATGTCTCCCATTTACTCATTAACCTCCAGTGACTTCCTTTCATTTCTCTAGAATCAAATATAAGCTCTTTTGTTTGACATTTAAAGATCTTCACACTCTCCTTACTTTTCCAATATTCTTCCATTTTGCTTGACACTACACGCTATAATCCAATCACACTGGTCTATTTGCTGTCCTGTATACACAAGATTGTAGTTCCCTTCTCTGTCCCTTTGCACTGATTCTTCCCCACGCCTATAATTCACTCTCTATTCACCTCTGCCTCTTGGAGTTTCTGATTTCCTCCAAGACTCAGTTCATGTAACACCTTCTTCATTAATCCTCTCTGATCCTCCCAGCTGTTTGTGCCCCTTCTCCCAAAGTCATCTTGGAAAGATCTCACATATATTCTGTTTATGCTTATATGTGTACTTGGACATGATATACCTCCAATGAGAATGTAAATTTCGCAGTGGCAGGGACTATTTTGCTTTGGTTTTTGTTGACAGCACTCAGGGCAGTGCCTATCACAGGCTAGTTACTTTAAAAGGCTTGTTGAAAGTAAGACTGTTGAATGCTTATTATTGAAAAAGCATTTATTATGTACTTACTATTTGAAAGACACTGTGCTAAGTTCTGGGGTACCAATATAATAGAGATGGACTGGTCTATGGAAGCCCAGTCCTTGAAGCATGTACAGGTATACCCTGCCTGTTTTAAGTCTTTCAAACATGTACAGATACATGTACATGCCCTTGATTTTTGTCCAAATAACTATGTGGAAAATTAGGGGGAGCTATTTTCTGGTCATGATGATTAATGGGTTGATACTATTTGATGACAAAAGTCTTTTAATTGGCCATGGAGTCAAAAGAATGGATGACTCAGGCATGACTGATCCAGAACAGAGCATACACACGAAAAGGGCAATCTGCCCATCTATCAGTATTTCCTTAGTGGTTATGAGGGGGCAAGATGACTTTGGTCCAGAGAATTGAGTAGGAGAGGGATATGAGCATTTTATTCAGCATGACTTTGGCATCAGTGAGTACATATCTACTTCTCTCTCTTGCTGTTCATTCTCTCCTGATATTAGAAAATAAATACTCTGAGGTAGATGTATTCAAGGCACTGACTTTGTGGGTTCGGGTCTAGAGATTCAATAAGAGGTCTTACTGGTGACCAGCATCATCAGCAAAGTTGACCATATTTAGTAGGAAGAAGCATAGAAATGGACAGGTGACTGAGCATGAATGTTGAAATAGACATGGCTAGGCAACAACCTTGGGAGAATTTCAAGGTCTAGAGATGTTACAGTGTGGATGCCAGGCTTGGTTAGGAGCCAGCACACAAACTAAGGACTTGTTTAACTTTTCCCAACAGCAGATTTGCCTGTTCAGCCAAGATTCTACATCCTGGAAGTGGCAAGTTCAGCCAGATTGCCTATCAGTGGAAGAACCCTGTGAGGAGCCAATCTAGTTTAGCAGTGGAATAATTTACCTATCACTGACACCATGTCCTACAGTGAACTTCATGAGCACCCCACAGAGGGAGAAGATTTCTAGAACCAAAGTTGGGAGGTGCTTCCTTGCCATATGTGTTCCCTACATACATACCTGGCTACCATTGTACTTGAACTTGAACTCACTCTTCCCAGGGACCTTCAGTGTCAGATGGGAGGAATGTTTTGTACAATTTTTGTTTTTTTCTGTATCTTCTTGGTAAATGCCTTTTCTAAAAGCTAATGGAGTCTAATTAGTTGACTGTTAATGGGGAGTACACTGGTGGGGACTCAAGAAACTACAGTCATTTGGGATTATTCCCAATACCTCAAGGGAAGCAATAGTCAGCTACCATTTAGGCAATCTATCTTGCCAATGAGAGTGGGAGTTGGGTAACTAGCCCCAGAGGGTGAGTTGCATAAATAAAAAGGAAATATAGTCTCTTCCCTCAAGGAGTTTGTGTTATAATAGGAGACAATACATTAACATAAAACGTTTATAACAGAACATAAGAAATTATGACCAGCAAAGTATATATTAGTCTGGGAAGTCACAGAGTAGAGCATGGATTGACATTCTTTATTCCTAAAATAATGGTAGAGTTGATTTGACTGTTTTTCCCAAAGCAAAAGGTTGAGTGGAGATTTGTAAATTGGTAGGAACAAGGTCAAAGTATATGGGAATTAAGTCTAAGGCTAGCTCACTATATAGTTAGCTTTCACCAATCAGAATGACATTTGCTCCAGGACAGGGGTTCCAAAGCTGAGTGGTTAACTTCTCTATAATATGGTCTTTGCAGGTTCATTTCATGGAGTCTGGTTGTAGTTGGCTTGTTGGTGAGATGAGAGAGGAGGAGAGGGGAAGGAAGGGTGACTGAATCTTGAACAATAATACTATTAGGGGTTTGGAGGAAACAATTGAGTCAGGAAAGGAAATAGGAGTGGTTGAGGGTAAGTAAAAGTGAGCCAGAGAAATATAATATTATAGAAGCAAAAGGAAGAGAAACTTGCAAATTGCCACAGAGGGGCCCAAGAATGAATATAGGAGTATGCAGTCCAGTATTTCTTGGTTTCATTTCAGCCTTTGATACTTATTAGTTATATGACCATAGGTAAAGCCCTTAATGGGGAAGCTAGGTGGCACGGTGGATAGATTCCTTGGCCTGGAGTCAGGAAATCTCCCTCTCCTTGAGTTCAAATCTGGCCTCAGACACTTTCCTACTGTGTGACCCTGGGCAAGTCACTTAAACCTATTTTGCCTCAGTTCCTCATCTGTAAAATGAGCTGGAGAAGGAAACGGCAAACCACTCCAGTATCTTTACCAAGAAGATCCCAAATGGAGTCAGACACAGAAATGAATGAATGACAAAAGCCCTTAACCTTTTTGAGAGGTTTTTTCTTATCTGTAAGATGAGGATAATGATACTTACTTACACTGCTTACTTCATAGATTATTAAAGGAATGCACTAGGCTTACATGCCTAACATAAATGTGAGTTATTATTGGCAACCAAGATAATTGACTATAAACTGACAAATCAATGTTTCCAAGACACGTAAGAGAGAATATTCCCCTTCTAAATCTTTGAATTTCCCTGTTTTTGTTAGGGCTTTGTGATCTTCTCAGCCACTCAGGTTTTGAACCTCAGTCATCCTTGATCTTTCCCTATCACTCACTAGTCACACGCAATCAGTTACCAAGTCTTATCAATTCTACCTCCACAAATCTTTCATATGTGTCCCTCTATCTTGATTCAAACCACCGCCATTCTAGTTTGGGTCCTTATCCATCCTTGCCTACACTATTAATAATAATAGCCTCATTCTTGGTTTTCCCACTATTCATCATGTCACTCTCTCCATTATCCTTCACGTGGTTACTCAAATAATCTTCTTGATAAGTAAGTCTGACCATGTCACTCACCTGCTCAAAAACTCTAAGAGGCTTCAGTCCAGTGTGGTTTGAGGGATAGAGAGCTGTGGATTTGGAGTAAGGAAGGCCAGAGTTCAAATCCTGCCTCAGGCTCTTTTAGGTCTATGATCTTAGGCAAGTTGTTTAACCTCTCTGTGTTTCATCTGATAGACAAGGAGGTTGGACTCCATGCCTTTCAGCACTTGCTATCTTTGTAAACATGAACAAGTCATTAATTAGATAGGAGCCTCAGTTGTCTCATCTGTAAGATGAGGGTGGTAATAACCTATCCTGAAGAGTTATGAGGCCCCAATGTAAAATTCTTTGAAAACCTTCAAGTGCGGCAGATAGTTGGTGTAGTGGATAGAGCATTAGCCCTGGAGTCAGGAAGTATTTGAGTTCAAATCTGACCTTAGACACTTACCAGCTGTGTGATCCTGAGAAAGTTACTTAACCATGATTGAAAGAGAGAGAGAGAGAGAGAGAGAGAGAGAGAGAGAGAGAGAGAGAGAGAGAGAGAGAGAGAGAGAGAGAGAGAGAGAGAGAGAGAGAGAGAGAGGGAGGGAGAAGGAGAGGGGGAGAAAGAGGGAGAGGGGGAGAGAGAAAGAAAGGGGAAGAGAGGGAGAGAGGAGAGAGAACCTTTAAGTGCTATAAGTGTCTCTGATTAGATGCTTAATAATCACTTTTTGATGGATGGATTGATTATTATTTCTTACTCCAAATCTAGCACTGTGCAGGGTACCTTGTTGTCTCTTTAGTGTCCATTAGGCAGCTCCAAAAATGAACGGGATGACCTCACTCATTTCTTAAGCACATCATCTGCCAACATGTCTTTCTTACATCTGTTGCAAGTAAATCAAGATAGGTGTTCACATTTTTTAAATGGAACCCCACTCTGAATTTCCTTTAACCTTAGTTTTAAAAAACCTGGGCACTCTAATTTTCTTCTTCCTCCTACCCCCCAAAAAAGAGACAACATGCACAAATCACTGTTATTGCGTTCGGGTTGCCAATGCTTTCCCTTCGAGGTTTCTCTCTTGTTTTCCCAAGTTGAAAGGAAAGTTGTTGTTTTGATAAAAGACCACTTTCTACTTTCCACTGTGGTTATTACTTTGTCATAATTTCCTAGGTATGTTCTTCTTCCTGTTGTTAGTAACAAAACACCTCAAAATTGGTCACGTAACTTATCCCAGAGCTCAAGCTTCATTAAGTTTCAGAACATTTCTGTGGCCAAGGGAAATTTAACTGATTTTAAGATATAAGTATAAACAGAATCACTGAGATCTGGGGCTGTCTCTCAAGATCACTGTGGATGTAGGAATGGCGTATCATCCAATTCCTCGCGTCCTATCTCTTGCTGCCTTTTGCCCATCTCTCTCACACATAATACCCTCTAGTGTCTGATAACTTTGACTCAGTGATCACTATTATTGCTACCTCAGAGAGTCTGTCTCTTTGTATTGTCCCCAAAAACTCCAGGAAAAACTCACAGGCATAATTAACTCAAAATATTTGAACAGTTTTCCAGATGAATGGAACATTATTGCATCTTATTTGTTTTTGATGAATCTTAGTATAATCACATTTCCTCAAACTTCTGTTTTGGAGAGATTTAGGCATTATTATTATTCTCTCTCTCTCTCTCTCTCTCTCTCTCTCTCTCTCTCTCTCTCTCTCTGTGTGTGTGTGTGTGTGTATGTGTGTGTGTATGTATGTATATTTTCCTGAATTCAAATCCAGCCTCAGACACTTACTAGCTGTGTGCCTCTGGGCAAGTCACTTAACCCTGTTTGCCTCAGTTGCTCATCTGTAAAATGAGTTGGAGAGGAAACTGGCAAATCACTCCCATATCTTTGCCAAGAAAACTCCAAATGGAGACATGAAGAGTCAGACACAACTGAAACAACTCAACCCCCACAACAATACTATTAATGTCACAGGATTTTGGAGAAACACGATTACAGAATCTAGAGTTAGAAGATATCTCAGAGGCCATTTTTACAATCTCCTCATTTTACATTTGAGGAAACTGAGTCTTAAGGAGGTTAAGTAAGTTACCTAAGGTTACACCAGAGATCAGAGGCAGGATTAGAACTCAGGTGTTATTACTCTAGAGCCAGAGCTCTTTCCTCAATATGACTTATCCTAAAATACCAAAAGTAAACTATAAAGTTAAATATAAATAAGTACAACAGTGCTCAGTTTAGCACAAAAATACCAGCTGTTTTTAATTCACAGTATCATAAGATCAATGAGTTAGAGTGAGAAGCAATCTTAGAGGTCATGGCGTCTAATACCCCTCATTTTGCAGATAAAGAAACTGTCACCTGCAAGCAAAGTTGTGCTGGTAAATGATTAATAATCAGTTGCACAGCAAACTTTTAAGTTTAATGTGCATTATTAACATTTTCTCCATCATTTTAAGGCTAGGCAATCAACAACAAAAACAACAAATTATATCAAATTTGGCTTCTAAGGTATAAATTTAACATTAACAGCAAATTTGACAATCAACTCTCTCTAGGGAGTTCAAACTGGTTCTAGAACACTCCTGCCTGAAATCCAGTCTAAGTATGGAGAAGCTCATCACCAAGTTGACTTCAGGGAGAAAAATTTTTTAGTTGCAGAAAATCTTAAAGACACAACCTACCAAGTCCTAGAAAGGTAGAGATCTGAAGTAACCTTCAAAGACTTAGGATGATGTGATGATCCCCACTAGTGGAGGGACTTCCCACACCAGGAGTTCCTCACCCTGTTGAAATCACAAGTCCTTAAAGTAAGAAGGGCACCTTCCTCATAATTCTGGAGTCCTCATCACTCCATAGTAAAGCTTTATAAGCCTGGTGATCCAGCCTGAGCTTGTGTTCTGCTGGCATGGCCTTCAGGTTCCTAGGGTAAATGCCACAGCATGATACAACATCAGAAGTAGATATAATAAAACATATATGTGCAAGATTTTGCTATGTCTAGCTGGAGCCCAGACCTCTGAGAAACATTCTTGCCCTCCCCTAGCAATGCCCCTCCCTCTCATATAACATCCCTCCCCTTTCCTTTCTCTTCCTCACTCCTTTCCTGTTCACCTTTATGTATTGTGTTCCCCCATCAGGATGAAAGCTCCTTAAAACAACTTTGAGCTACTTGAGAACTCAAGACAACTCAATGATCAACCATAATTCCAGAAGACTAATGATAAAACCTGATATCTCCTGACAGAGATGTGATGAATTCAGGAAGCAGAATGAGATCTATATTTTCAAACAGGGAGAATTTACTTGGCTTGACTGTGTATATTTGTTACAAGAACTTTTCTTTCCTTTTTCTTTTTCCTGTGCAATATTTCAGGGGTGGATGGAAATGGGAGGGGAATAGAACATAAGGGGAGTAGAATAAAGGGACAAAAAAGACCATTCATGAGTATTTAAAAAATAATAATAAGCGCTAACATGTAACACTTACTATATATGAGGTATTTTGCTAAGGACTTTACAATTATTACTTCACTTGAGACTCACAACAACTCTGGGAGATAAGTACTAGTATTATCCCCATTTTATAGATTATGAAAATGAGGCAAACAGAAGGTTAAGTGACTTGCCCAGGATCACACAGTTAGTAGTAAATGTCTAAAGTCATATCTGAACTCAAGTCTTCCTGATTCCTGGAATGAGGGTGGCAGCAGTGGGAAGGGTAAAGAGAAATCATTTGATAATTTATTCTCACATTATTTTCTACTAGTTTTAGACAATGTTTTAAGAATTTTGGCACATAAAATATTGATTATATAAATTATGTGGCATAATGATCCTAAAAAAGTCAGAATATTGGAACCAAGCTAATATGAGACAAATTTTTATTTCATTCAGTGTTCTTTATCCTACTCCTCACCAATCCTGTCCGTTTTAATATTCTAACCTTCTCCCCAAAATGTAGATAGGCATATTGACTCTCTACTTACTAAGGGTATGATAAAGGTTCATGTAATGTTAATAAAATGTTCCAATACTTTTTGTGGAAAATAATTTGATTGCCTTTCCATTCAAACATAAATCCTCAAGCAGCAGAGTGCTGGAGATAATTTATAGTGCATGGATAATAATGAAACAAATAGAAAAATGTTATTTGGTCCATCGTTAGGTAAACCTTCCTGAAGACTTTGGTTCAAAAGATGATTCACTAAATTCCTGAGGCAAGTACAGCTGCCCTTAACATTTTATATATTCAGTTAATAATGTCACTTGCCAGATGTGGATAGTGATCACATAACTGGAGAAATAGTTTACAAAGGCTGTAGGCAGTGATTTGGTAATTATCTAAAAAATCTGCTTGGTCTAGACAACTAAATCAGTACAAAACATCCTTGAGACCTGATTCATCTGTTGCATCTCATTCAGGAAAATAGATCAAAGAGAATGTCTTTTGAACCAAAGTCTTCAAGAAGTCTACCTTGAAAGCTAGTAAATTTGACCTGTATAGATAGATAAACCAATTGAAACCCCAAGATGGATTTTTTTCAGGGGTGTTGTAAGTTGTGTATTATTTGATAGGTTATCTACATTGAATACATTGATTAATTACTAAATCTCAAATTCACTTTGCAGTCATAGAGAAAAGACAGATGAAGAGAGGGAATAAAAGAAGCTTTTGAGGGTTAGTGACAAAATGGGACCCTTGAGACAGTTAGTTTTGCCTATATGTTATTGCACAAATCTCTGAGTCAAAAAAGAACTAAATTTTATTTCATAAAGAGCCCAAAGACAATTAGTGTAGATAATATGTTATTCTGAAAAAGGGCCATATGGCATAGAGGATAAAGAGATAGATTTGGAATCAGGAAGACTTCTCCCTGAATCCCACCTCTGACATCTCCTTGCTGTGTGACCATGAATCATAAAATCTAAGCCTCAGATCCCTCAGCTGTAAAAATGACATGACGTACCTGTTGTTGTTAAGTAGAGTTAAGCTGATATATATGCATATATATAATATGCTTTGTAAATATCAATTATTATTAAAAGAAAATTAGTTGATTAGAGGGATAGTAACCTTAAAAGTACAAAATACAAATAGAAGTTTAGGCCCCTTTTGGAAATCTTTGCATTTTTTTTGTAAACCCTGTAGTTATTGGATGTCAAAGCACTTTGTGCATTTTATTAGCCCTTATTGGAGAGAGTATTATTGGACTGTTCCACAGAGAAGGAAACAAGGCAGAGAGAGGTGGCATGTCTAGCCCAAAGTCTAACAAAAAAAATGGTATTAGAGTAGGCCAATGTTTTCTCAGCATAAGGTGCCAATGCTGGAGTAATGCTGGCACGTCAGAGCCAAACGAGAACACAGCCAGAGAAAGATGTAGCTTGAATACCTCCTTTCTTCCCTGGAGGTGTAAAAGGATGCCATGTGGGATCCTTCAGCTTTGGAGGGGCTCCAGAGAAATATCTCACCAAGGTTTCATGACAGCAAGGAGGCCAAATCTCTCCTGGAGAATATTCTTGTGGTGTGTGAAGAAGGTGTTAAAGAGCCAAAGAAAAGTCATTTTCAGGTCTTTCTAAGCCAGAAATACTTTTTTTAAAAATGGGACCTAAAGCATAGTATATTCTCATGTAAAATATATATGCACCTAAATCTGAACCCATGTAATATATTACAATATCTAGGGATTCATTGTAGGAGTCCAACATCTTGGTCTCAGTCTTTCCAATCTGTATCCACATGATTCCATTTAAGCTTTAAATCTTTCCTTTTTCATGGGATATAAAGGATAGGGGATGAACCTGTGAAATTCCCTATTCCGGGGTAGGTTGACATCTTCTCTGTAATTTACTCTTGGAGAATTGCCTATGACACTAAAAGGTGACATGATTTTCTCAGTCACACAGTAAAAATATATTAGAGGCAGATTTTAAACTATTTCAAAGTTGGTTCTTTCTCTACTATTCTATGCCATAGCTCATTAGAATGATTCATTTTAGGAAGAAGCAGGATGGAAGGGAAATGGGGGCATCTGGATAGGGCAGTGAAGGATTTCATCTTCCTGGAGAGCAAAGTCCTTAAGGAGAGGCAACACAGTGCAGCAGATAAGTGGCTCTTAAGTTAGAGGATGCAGGGTCAAATCTTGCTCCTGACTTTAATACTCACAAGACCTTTTTCAAGTTCATTAACTTCAGCTTCCTCATCTATAGAATAAGTGGGTTGAACTAGGTTTCTGAGGTCCCTTCCAACTCAAGACCTAGGATGCTATGCCTAAAATGGAACCAATATAAAACATAGATCTGGGGTACAATAGAGCCCTTAAGAAAGCATCATGGGCTTTGAAATAAGTGGTATCTAAAGAAAATGAACATTAAGAAAGTGGCTAAGGGGTGGCTAGGTGGCACAGTGAGTAGAGCGTCGGCCCTGGAGTCAGAAGGACCTGAGTTCGGATCTGGCCTCAGACACACAAACAAAAAAAAGAACCTAGCCGTGTGACCTTGGGCAAGTTACTCAACCTCAATTGCCCCCCAAAAAGCAAAAAAATAAAAAAAAAGAAAGTGGCTAAAGTGTTCATGTACTTTCACCCAGAGATCCTCCTGCACATAGGTAATGTGGTACAGTGTATAGCACACCAGTCCACCAGGTTAGTCAGGAAGATCTGAGTTCAAATGTGACCTCAGACACTTGCTAGCTACATGGCCTTAGGGCAAGCCACTTAATCTCTATTTGCCTCATTTTCCTTCCCTGTAAATGGAGATAATAATAAGCACCTGCCTCCCAGTTGTTTTGTACCTCAGCTCAAAGGAGATAATAATTGTATGTGCTTAGCATGCTGTCTGGCACATAGTAAGTACTATATAAATGTAAGTCATTAGCGTTGTTATTACCAAGCATATACCCCAAGGAGACCAAAGATTGAAAAGCCCCATCTACATCAAAATATTTATAGCAACACTTGTGTTTAATAGCAAAGAACTAGAAACAAAGCACATACCTATCAATTGGCAGATGACTGAACAAATTATGGTAGAATATCACAGAGCGGTAAGCAGAGAAACATGGGGAAGATTTCTATGAAGGAAGGCAAAGTAAAGTCAGCAGTATCAGGAAAGCAATATACACAATGACCACAACAGCAGCAAACTGACTAAACACAATGCCGTATAATTATAATGACCAAACTTGGTCCTAAAGAAGAGATGGGAAAACACACCCTCCTTCTTTCTTTGCCAGAGTATAGGATCATAGGTGTGGAATATCCCACAAACTAAGACTCCATTGAAACGGTCCTTAATTTTGCGGAACTGTTTCGTGTTTTTTTTTTTTTTCTCTCATCTTTTTTTTCCCTTTTCTGCAAGGGATAACTGTCTGGGAGGAGAGAAAGAAGAACCTGGGAGACAGGGAAGCCTGGATTAAATACTGGCTTGGATACTTAGCTGTATGACACTAAACAAGTTGTAACTTTTCTGAGTCTCATTTTCCTTCAACTTTAAAAGGAAAAGATTGGATTTGATACCCTCCAAGGACTCTAAATCCCACTCTAAATCTATGATTTGATGATTCTATAAGCCATTTAACCTCTATAAAATGAGGCAGTTGGATTCCTTGTTCTCTAAGGGCCCTTTCAGTTCTAAATCAATGAATCTATCATCCGTTAAATCAATAAACTTCTTTGGGCCTGAGTTTCTTCATCTGTAAAAATGAGTAGGTTGAACTAGATGATGACTAAGGGCCCTTCCAGTCCTAAATTATAATCCAATGAATAAAAAAAATTTTGAAAAAAAAAAGAGAGATGATCAAGGGTCTATAACTATTCACTGACTGAATGATAGGCATTAGACTTCAACATGAAATGCTCTGTAACTGTGCCTTGGCAATTGCCTACAAGGAGTGGGGAGAGGATTGGGAGAAAATCCTTTGAAGAGCACAAAAGCTTCTAAACAGTTTCATTTTTTGAAGTGCGAGGATGTTAAAATACGAGACACATTATCAAGAGATGGAAGTTCAAAGAGGCTTGAGCTCCGTGTTGGATAAACAGTAACATATGCACAGCCTCAGAGAGATTTCAGATGTGTTGCGAAGCAAGGTTCTGTCAGAAGAAAAGATGTTCAGAGTTCAACTGTGAAAAATTCATTCGCATATTTGAAACAAGCAGGTGCCGGGAGAGATCACCAACTTTCTGGGAAACTTGCCACCAGATACCCCAAGAGCAAAGAGCAAAGAGAAGAGGAAAGGGGCTGAGGATCCTTGCAGATCAGGATTTCTGAGGGAGGCTGAAAAGCAACAGGTGACTGGGTGCAGTATTTAAACATAAGCTATCTTCTTATAAGGAGGAGATCAAGGTGCTGGAAACACTTTAAATCCAGCCTCTGGGCAGACTTTCTGAAGAAGTTGGCCTGTATTGGGTAGAATTCACTGAGCACTAGAAGAGATGAAGGCAATTTGAATAACACGAGAGAATTTTTTATTGATGAAGGATAATGACTGAAATAGTAAGAGCCAGCACTTATTAAGCACTTTTAAGTTTATAAAATGCTTTATCCAAGTTATTTTGTCTGGTCCTCACAAAAATCCTGGGAGAGATGTGCTATTATTATTCCCATTTTACAGATGAAGAAACAGAGGCTGAGGGAGGTTAGGTCACTAGCCTGGAGTCCATAGCTGGTCAGTGCCTGAGGCAGAACTTGCCTCTTTCTGAGAGCAAAGCCAGCACTCTAAGTACTATAGTACTACCTGGCTGCCTAGATAAAATAAAATAAACACAATTACATTGATCACAGTGATCTAGAACTGGAAAGGTTCATGGAGGCCACTGGATTCAACCTCCTTATTTTTTATTGATGAGGAAACTGAGACCCAGAGAGGTTAATTGACTTAAAGGGTCACAAGATCATAGATTTGGAGCTAGATGGTACCTTGAAGGTCACTGATCCAACCTCCTCAACTGACAGATGAGAAAGCCAAGATGTCTGCTGGGAGCACTCAATGAAGGTTGAATTGACTAAGTGGTCAAATGACATTTACTGAATCAAAGTGAAAGCATAAGAGTACCCAAAAGTTGACTGAAGATCAGAGAGAGTTCACGCTCACAAATGGACCTGATCAAAACTGTAGAATAGGTGTCCTTTGTCTTCAACACACTGTTTCATTCCATTCCATTCCATTCAATGAACTATTCAATAATCTCTCCACCATCTTTCTATCTTCTCCCCTCTCCAGGCATGTTGAACTCTCTGGCTCTCTTGTGTCTAGTGTCCCTGAAGCAATCCCTGTTTATACTTCCCTCTCTCCTCTAGTAGTTAGGATCTTTACAGTTTCTCCTCTTCTCCCTAATTAAAATTTCCCAACTCTATGTCACATTTCCTGAAGACCCAGTTTTGTTCTCCACTGATCTGATAAGCTAACCCAGATCAATGTGATAATAAATTTATATGTTGCCTCTCCAAGAGATGTGAGCCTGCTGACAATGCCTTATTAATCTGAAATCACTGATTTCAGTCCATAGGGAAGGTATTTGGTAGAAGATGTACCTTTCAGGTGATCCATTTCACCTGTTGTTTAGTTATATTGGAGCATCAAGTATGTGAACAGGGGTGAAATGAAATGAGTCTGGAAAGGTATGTTGAAAACAGATTGTGGAGAATCTTGAATGCCAAGCTGGAGAATTTGGATTTTATGTTTATAAGATAGAAATAAGGAATATAAGAAATGGGAATCCCTGAAAGTTTGAGGGTAGTTTTTTTTTTAAGTCAAAGAGATCATAACTATGCCTTAGAAAGATAGGAAATCTTAATTTTCCTTTGGCATTTAAAAAGCACCAAAAGAGAATTATTTAAATATGGTGCTTGATAAAAAATCATGCATGAATGTATGAGGAAAATAAAAACTAAAATTTCCTAAATAAGAGTAAAGAGGCAGCTTAGATTTAGTCCAGATTTTCTTAAACCATAATTGTTCTGCATATCTTGGGTTTACAACCCCCAAGGAAGTTAGAGGTGGATTTTTGGGTGGTGGGTAGATGTGTCATACAATGGGGGAAGTTAGATTAAGAACTAATTTCCTGACTATGGAAATGGTTGGTCTAAGGCATGGATGTGGAGATAAAAGATCAAAGTCCTAAATCATTCAGAATGACATTTGCACTACTGGGTATATATCCCTATTGGAATACAGAATGATATTTTTTCTATTCCTCTCAACCCCCAATTCTTCCCTCCAAGCCCTCATTTACATCTCTCCCATCTCATTTTTTTCCTTTTTCATAAAGTTCTTTCTTCTTTTCCTTTCCTCCTCCTCCTTTTGCTTGTTTTTTCCCTTTCCCAGAAATCCCCATGGCCTTAGGACATTTTCCATTGCTCTCTACATTTTTAGCTGCTACAGAGGTAGTCACAATGCTGGAGAACGAGCACATGTTTTCAGAGAAAACTTATTTTCCAGGAGCTGACTCTCATTCTGTAGAAAAGAGACATGGTGGTTCTCAAGACTTTAACACTTTGATAAAATGCAACAGCCCAAATCAAAAGTTTAGGCCTGTTTCTTGGGGACACATGGCCTGACAGAGGTATGGAGAGAGGTAGCCTTTCTCCATATCCAGCTCAGTTCATGGTGCCCATGCTGTATATGAACAGGACTGTCACCCCTCTGGATGCCATAGAGAAGAAATTGTCCCAGTCTGGTTGCTATATAGATGCTTCCTATTCTGGTTCCACAGCCAATGTGGAGGCATGCAGAATGTCTTCTCCCAGGAGTAAGATACCTCTAATGTTAAGTGACTCTAGAATCTAACAACAAAGCCCTTATAACAATAGAATATTTCAAGTAGATATAAAGATATTTGCATTAAAAAACATAAGCACACACACATATCTATATCATATATTCTGATACTATTGATATTTGCTATATTCTTGAATTTTTAAGAGGTTTCATGGCACAAGATCCAACCCTACAGAGCTATATGAATGGATAAGGTTAAAAACACCTAAAAGACCATGCAACTATGCCCTACCCCTTCATTCCCCAAGACATGCATGTATTACATATTGGTTCTTGTTTTTTAGTCATTTCAGTCACGTCCAATACATTTGGGGTTTTCTTGGCAAAGATACTGGAGTGGTTTGCCATTTCCTTTACCAGCTCATTTTACACATGAGGAAACTGAGACCAACAGGGTTAAGTGATTTTCTCAGGGTCACACATCTAATAAGTGTATAAGTTCAGATTTAAACTCAGGTCTTCCTGACTCCAGGCCCAGTGCTCTATCCACTGCTTCACCTATCAAACAAGGGATGACCAAATTTATTTTTATATAACATACGATTATACATTTTTTATTACTAGTATCCCATAAAAGGGTTAGAATGCTGAAGGGAAGTATTACCAATGGCGGTTCTTATCCCATCCCCCTGATTTACCTTCAGTTGGCTTCAAATGGCACTTGTTTCTAAAGCATATTGTTTATTAAAGACTGTTATCAAATTAGTCTAATCTTCTTCCTTATAAACACTGGTGACTGACCCTATCCTGTACATTTCCTTGTATCCCTTTGCTTGTAGCATGGGGTGATGGGATAGCTCTGGGAGCCAGATAGCAGAGGGTGTCCTTTGCTAGCACAGGTTTGAGATCCCAACCCCCAGCCCATTGTTAGAAAGTTTTCTCTTTTTTTTCCAAATGTTTTATTAACTTCTGGTTCACATCATTCATTTCCATCAGATTTTGAGTTACAATTTTTTCCCCATTTTTCCCCTACCCACGACCCCAGAATAACAGTCATACAATATATCCCCTCAACCAATCTGCTCTCTCACATCTCTTCTCCCATACCCCCTTCTACTTTTCCAGTAGGGCTACGTGAATCCCCCCACCCCACTGCCTGCACATCTTATCTCCCAATTATATGCAAAATAGTATTAATCATAGTATTTATATATTTTTTTAAAATTTGATTTTTAAAGGAAGATAAGCAACTCAGTATATGCTGTACAGTGTAGCTATGCAAAATATTACCATGGTAGATATATTGTAAAAGACTGACTATATTTCCCTTCCTCCCATCCCACCTTCTACCTGGTCCACTCCCCACCTTGATCCTTTCCCTTTTCAAAAGTGGGTACTTCCAACTTCCCTCCCCCCCAGCCTGCCCTACCCTCCACCACCTTCCCCAATCCCCCTTCCTCCCACACTACTGTAGGGTGGGACAGCCTATTTAGTATGCATGTCATTCTCTCCCTGGTCCAAATTCAATGAGAATAAGATTTTGCCTTTTTGACTTCTTGTTCCTCCCCTCCCCTGCAACCACCTTCCCCTGCCTCCTCTACACAAGACAGTTCACCCCATTGTCTCTCCCCATTCCCCCTCACCACATTACTCTCTCACCTCTTGACCTTATCTTTTAAGTATCATCCCATCCTATTAAATTCGACCTGTGCCCTCTATCTATGTATATCTGAAAACATATATACACACATTCACATATGTATTCACATGCTCATATACCCTTCAACTATTTTCATACTGAGAAAAGTTTCATCAGTTACAGTTATTATTTTTCCCTGTGGGAATGTAAATAATTCAACTTTGATAAGTTCATAGTGATTTCTTTTCCCTATTTACCTTCTCAAGCATCTCTTGCTTCTTGTATCTGAATGTCAAATTTTCTATTCAACTCTGGTTTTTTCCTCAAGAATGCTTGAAAGTCCTCTATTCCATCGAATGACCAAATTTTCCCCTGAAATATGATACTCAGTTTTTCTGGGTAGGTGATTCTTGGTTTTAATCCCAGGTCCTTTGACCTGCAGAATGTCATATTCCATGCCCTTTGGTCCCTCAGTGTAGAAGCTGCCAGGTCCTGTTTTGTCCTGATTGTGTTTCCACAATATTGAAATTGTTTCTTCCTAGCTGCTTGTAATATTTTATCCTTGATCTGGGAATTCTGAAACTTGGCTACAATATTCCTAGGAGTTTTCTTTTTGAGATCTTTTTCAGGAGCTGATTTCTGGATTCTTTCAACCTCTATTTTGTCCTTTGGTTCTATAACATTAGGGCAATTTTCCTTGAGAATTTCCTGAAGAATGGTTTCTAGATTCTTTCTTTGATCATGGTTTTCAGGTAGTCCAATAATTTTTAGATTGTCTCTCCTGGATCTATTTTCCAGGTCAGTGGTTTTTCCCATGAGATATTTCACATTGCCTCCTATTATTTCATTTGTTTGGATCTGCTTAATAGCATTTGATTTCTCATAAAGTCACTAGCTTCCATTTGCTCCAGTCTAATTCTGAAGGAATGATTCTCCTCAGTGAGCTTTTGAAAATCTTTTTCCATCTGGCAAATTTGGCTTTTTAAGGCATTATTCTCCTCATTGCCTTTTTGAGCCTCTTTTGCCATTTGAGTTAGTCTATTTTTTAAGGTGTTATTTTCCTCAGTCAGGCTGTTGACTCTCATTTCATACTTTTCTTGCATCTTTCTCATTTCTCTTCCCAATTTTTCCCCCGCTTCTCTTATCTGCTTCTTAAGGTCCTCTATGGCCTGTAGCCAGCTTGTATTTTCATTTGGGGCTTTTGGTGCAGGAGTTCTGACCTCCCAGTCCTCCTCCTGTTCCATGCTTTGATCCTCTTTGCCCCCAAAATAGGAGTCTAATGTTGCATTTTTCTGTTTATTTTGTTTCCTTTGCCTAGGCATGTTGCCACTCCATTACTTGACTTTTGAGCTTGTTGCCACAGTAGGACTTTGCCACCAGCCAGGGGAACTTCCGTCGCAAACGTTGGGGTTTTCTCAACTTCCGGAGGTATTAGTTGGGTGGCCTCTGTGAAGCCTCCACACACTCTGGCAAGCTGGTCACACACCCCAAGACCTCCACCCCAGACCACAATCCAGATCCAAGAAGGGTAAAGCAAGAGTGCTTACCCCTCAGACTGGTCACTAGATCCCCCTATAGTTTGCAGGCCAAGAGCTGAAGCTGCAATGCAGCAACATGGTGCAAGCTGTGCCTGCTCCTCAGCAGCTTCTTGCCCCCAGGGGAAGAAGCTGATGCATTCTCCCAACCAGTCCCAAAGTCCATAGGCCACTGACCTCTCACTTTGTCCTAGGCATCTATGTGTTGATAATTCTGGATACTCCACAGCTGCTGGTTTTCTGGGGTCGCTCCAGCCGGCTACTGGTCTGGCCACCCTCGGGCTAAAACAGAGACTCACTCGGGCCTGGGCTCAGGTCCCAGAGTGCTGTGCTGGTGGCTCCCAGAGCTCTGTGCTGGCCATTCCTTGCTGGGCTGCAGTACTGTCCTCAGCGGGAGGTTATCTTCTCTGTGTCATTTTGTGGGTTCTGGAGCTCCAGAGGTCCTTCACAGACCCCCTTTTACACAATTTTGAAGTGGTGTGGGCTGGAGCTCCAGGGAAGTCAAGTTTTCTCTTTCTAATTGGGGCAATAACCATGAATAATTTATGTATTTTATAACAATTCTCCCAAGTATAGAATGACTACCTCCCTAGGCACTTCAAAATTCCCTATTGGACAATGAGTTCAATCTGGTAACCTGGTGATCCTCAAGGTCACATATAGATTTTTTCATATTTTGTTGCCTAGCATTGTATCTGGCACATAATAGACATGTAATAAATGCTCACTGGGGCAACTAGGTGGCAGAGAGGATAGAATGCTGGGTCTAAAGTCAAGAAGGTCTGTGTTCAAATCTGGCCTTGGACACTTACTAGCTATGTGATTCAGGGCAAGTCACTTAAACCCCATTTACCTTAGTTTCTTCATCTGCAAAATGAACTGGAGGAGGAAATGGCAAACCACTCCAGTATCTTTGCCAAGAAAACCCCAAATGGGGTCACAAAGAACCAGACACAACTGAAACAAATGAACAACAACAAATTCTCACTGATTGAGTAGAAATAAGATCTTAAAATCAGGGCTCTTCAGGCATAGAACCACAGAGGCCAAGTCTCTGAGCTGCTCTGCCCATGGATACTTCACATTTTAGATTAGTCTTGGGGACTTGGAGACTACAGGCTCATGAGATATGCTCTCACCTTCATGCCCCAAACTGGAGCAGGCATGATTTGGGAAGCAAAATCTTCTGCATCGCGAGACAGAAGCAAGTACATTTCATTCTAGACAGGTCCAGCCACCTGCACCCATATAACTCCATAGTTAGAACTGGATCTGTAATTTTATCTATAGAGGCATAGAAACTCTCTCTACCAATGCAGGTTGGCAACTTTTTTATAACTTACAGTCTTTAAGTGTTGTCTGGTCACTAAGAGGTCTAGAGACTCAAAATCATCTCAGAACCCATAAAATGAGAGGCACACAAAATTCATCTTTGACTTCTTTGTTGACGGCCCATCCACTAACTTTCTTTTATTTGAAGGTATCTCAGCACAATTGTGAAGTCAAGGACATGAATATGTGTGGGCTGTTACTTCCATGTAGAGGGGCTCAGTATTTTCAGAAGTAGACACTAATGGGGTGGCTAGGTTACACATTGAATAGAGCACCGGCCCTGGAGTCAGGAGGACCTAAGTTCAAATCTGGCCTCAGACACTTAATACAATAAAACTAACTTGGGCAAATCACTTAACCCCAATTGCCCTACCTTCCCCCCTCCAAAAAAAAGAAAAAAAGTAGACACTAATGATAATAGTAGTTCATAGAACACTAACTACAGAAGAATAGCAGGATAATGACTTGTCCCCAGAAGATTTCAGTCTGAACACTATCAAAAAAGATAAGCTTAAAAATAATCATAATCATAATAAGCAGAAGATGGGTTTATATTCAATTGCAAAAAAAAAACCCATAACAACAACAATAGTTTTTTTTTACTCACCTTGCAATAGCCCATGGAAAATAGTAATAACAAAACAGCATTTTTATAGGACTATCAAAAAGATGAAAATAAACATGTATAACCTCTATCAAATTGTTTATCATGTGAGGGAGAGAGGAGGGGAGAGAGAAGGGAAGGAGGGAAAAATTTGAACTTGAAGGTTTTAAATGAATTTAAAATTTATCTTTACATGCATGCAATTAGAAAAATGAAATGCTATAGAAATTTTAAAAGACAGAAATAATAATAATAAGTTGAAGGGACAGACTTGGATTAGCACCATGATTATGGTGATATAATCATTTCTCTGAATCAAAGAAATAAATGAGATGGCATAGGGTTGTAGACTGGCACTGTCTGAAATCAACATGAGGATCAGCTTGGCATAGAGGACAGTAGAGAGGTTGTTGTTCTTTTATATTTTAGCTGGTTCGGTGGATAAGAGTGCTGCATCTGAAATCAAGAAGAGCCGAGTTCAAATTTGGCCTCAGACCTTTGTTAGCGGTCAAGAGTCTTAACTTTTTTCAATCTCAGTTTCATCATCAAAATGATAATATATATATATATATATATATATATATATATATATATATATATATATAAAATAGGGGTAATAATAGCATCTACCTTCCAAGGTTGTTGTGAGGATAAAATGAGATAATATTTGTCAAAGCACTTTGCAAACTTCAATGGGCTATAGAAATGTTAATAAATATTATCATGCCATAAGAAAGAATATATTAGAACAAAGTAGAAATGCCAATACCCCACCTGCTAGATATACATAAAATAGACTAAAGATGCTCTCATTATGCAATAGTTGAACATCACATTACCAGGGATAGAAGAAAGCATTTATTAAACACATTTCATGTCCAGGCACTGTGTTAAACACTTTGCAAACATTATGTTATTTGATCTGGAAACATGTCTTGCCAGTTATAAACAAGGACTTTACTTATAATTGAACATTTGGAAACTCCATACGACTTATATCACCTTTATCAATGATCACAAAACTTTTGACTCAGTTCTGAACTTATGGCATAGTCATGTACTGTAAAAAGAATTATTATTATTATTATTATTATTATTATTATTTGCTTTTTGGAGGGGGGAAGGCAGAGCAATTGGGGTTAAGTGACTTGCCCAAGGTCACACAGGTAGTGAGTGTCAAGTGTCTGAGGCCAGATTGGACTCAGGTCCTCCTGACTCCAGGGCCAGTTATCTATTCACTGCACCACTTAACTGTCCCTACTGTAAAAATTTAATCTCTACATGGAAAATCATTTTCTGTTTTAAAACACACAACCAACACAAACAATGTCAAGAATAATTTATGTAAAACATACCCTCTTCTCAGGAAGCAGTTCAAGCCTGTGTATATAGTTTTGCCTGGTACTAACTCTATTACTGTCATTATTAAATAAAATCAAAATCTGACTTTCAGGTCAAAAAGGGAATTATATCAAAATTTCATTTGATGTACATGGATGATAAGTTTTAAGATTCCACAGAAAAATCCCATTAAACAGCCATTGAATCTCATGAAAACTTCTCCAGTGAAATCAGAATATCATTTGGACTTGTTAAGTATAAAATTCTTAATGTGGGATGAGAAAGAATAGGAATGAACAATTTTGAGCTTGTGAATCCAGAGGTCAAGCAGAACCCACGAAGGGCAGTATTTAAAAAATATCTCTGTCTTCTCCAATTGAGTATTCTCCATTTTGAGTATACAGCTTTCAAAAAGAAAGCCGAAGCTGAGTACCAAAAGAGAGTGACTAGTCAAAACATAGAGAGTCAAGGCATAAAGAGAAGGGCACATTTAAAGTCATAGAACCTACTGATCTAGATAGGATCTGAACAAAAACGTACATAAAGTTAGCAGGACACACATGGCTCATCACACCAAAGCCATTGTGGAAAAATAAAAAACTTTCAAATCAGAAAGGAGGAAGAGAATTTTCAGGTGTCTTCAGAGTGCATAATCAACATAATAAAAATTTACCAAAATAACTTTTGGGAAAAAATTTACAGAACAATAGTAATGGCTGGAAATAGGTATTAGGCACTGGTTTGCCTCTGGATAAAGCCTATGAAGCAGTTAAGATTCAAAAGTGAAATCAAAGTGTGTTTCATGGGCATCTACCTAAACTCAACCAATAATAAGCCCCAAAAGAAGTATCAAACAAATGAATGACTTGTGAATTGGTCTATAGAAACAATAGGCTGTGATAGCAATTCAGAATCAAATCATTACTAAAATAAATTGCAGATGGATTGTAGTTAAGAATCCAGATTTATTGATTGATGCCAATTATACAAAGAGGTGATGGAAACTGTCATGTATTATGATAGGATGCAAAACTTTAGTGCCTACTATATACTTAGAAAGATATGATTGGGTACATAGAATAATCATCAGAAGCGCTCTATCCTTTGTAACTTAGCAGATGACAAATTCCAACACTACAAATACAAACCTCAAAATATCCTTGAGAATTTGACAAGTAAACTTCAACAAGTATTGGGACCGGAGAATCATAACAGATGGAACAATTGTCTACAATCAGTTAGATATGACAATGATCCATAAAATTTTAAGAACAATATTTTTAATAAATGCTGCCATAATCTATAGACTATCTTATGGAATAAAAGCCTTTCAAAATGTAGGGATCCAGTGGAAAATTCAAACTTTTGTGAGAATAGGTCAATGTACTTATTATCCCAGTTGTCCTATATGGCATTGTTCAGAAGAAGCTTTCATTGAGTCTATAGATGATGAGCTTATATCTATATCCAAATGCTCTTACTCAATTACAAAAAAAATAGCCACTTTATCCACATGCCTCATAGTCCACAGAACATCAGGTATAAAAGAATAAATACAGAATTGTGAATTTTTTCTCTTCTGGACATTTCTATCTGAACTCTAGCACAATGATGAGAATACAGTAACAGTGATGGCATTCACGAAGTAATTTAAATCTTTCAAAACATTTTACATTTACCAAGAAAAAATCTGAGTTTGATGTTTCCACTCCTTGGTGCAGTCAAGTAATCCCTAGCCAGCCCCAAGCATTAGTCTATGATGTTCTTCCAAGTTCTAAAACATTTTTCATAATACATTCAGTCAGTTGGATGATGTTAAGAAAGAATACTTTCCTTCATTTTTGTGAAAACACTAGCCTCCACAAAGTCAGTTTCTTAGTCATTAGAAGATGAAAAATACTTACTTTCTACAATACAAAGTACCTCTAAGTTCTTACATGACATTGATATACATCTTAATATCTTGCTTTTCTTAAAGGAAGTGAATGAGGTAGTTTGATTCTGTGCCATTGTGATAATGATGATCAACTAAGGTCTGTTACTGGCAGAACTGGTATATGCATTGAGATGCAAAGCAGCGCCAAGAAACATTATAAAGTGTGAGAACAAGCAGTCTGAGTCACGATCTATTGCTGATTCCAAATTGTACACTTCTGTCTCTATATATAGTATGTCAAAAGTGTCATTTCTGCTGTCAGGCAAACTTTTTAGATTGTCACCTCCATCAGTATAACAACAACAATGGCATTTCTTCATATTATCTGTATTTGAATTCTGTGGCAAGATTTGATTTATCCCTCCGGCACATTTGACTTGGGAAACAGTAGGGTAGGGGAGCCTTTGGGGGGAAAAATAGATCACTGATTTTTGGTTGTGCTTAAAGAGGAATTGCTGGAGTTGACATCGTCTAGAGAATGTTGTACATTTTTGGATTTGGCTGTCAGAAAGTGTTCCAAGTATGGTGTGAAAGATGTATAATATCCTTTCAGCAATGCTATTTTTCTAACTGGTATGAATGTGGGTTTGAAAACAGAATGTGAGTTCTCTAGTTAATAATCCTTCTGTGTCCTGATTATACAGCTGAGGTGCTGGAGGCAAGGTGCTGTCACATTTTCAAATGTTGGGGAAGAGGAAAACATCTTTCTTTTTTTAAGGGTCAGATGTTCCCCCCTTCCTTGTGTATTTTGCTTTTCTTGGGAAATATTTTTGGATCCTCTTGGATAATAGTTACTGTGTGTCCAGGAGCTTTAGAAAAGAAATTTCTGTTTTGTCCCACAAGGCAAAGGCAAGCCTAGTAAGAGCTTAGTGCAGTTTAATGAACGATTCCCCCTTCAACCCCACCTCATTTTATTTCTTGGGCACAAAAGAATTTAGTCCCCTAGAACAGTACAGAAATATAATACTCTATAATCTATCCTACCAAGATCTCATAGAAGGAAAAACCTTACAATGTTTCTTTGAAAAGAATTCTATTTCAACAGGTATGTGCAGTCAACAAAACAATACACACTGAACATGCTTCAGGGCTCAGAGGTAAAAAAAAAAAGTCACTCCTTGCTCTGGAAGGAGTTTAATGATGCTGCAAAATGTAAATCTATGATATAACTAAAGAGCAATATAATTTGTGACTCACTCAATAAATGGTCAGAGCACTGGGATGTTCTGAGGAAGGATCATGTGCAACCTTTTACACTAGCACTCTGGTCTGTGTACATTCTAACCTGGACTGCAATGGTATTTGAGGTTCACTCATTCAGTGAACTGATCTTCTGCAGCAGGCATTTCCTGGTTCACCAGCTACTATTACCTTTCTCTCCAAGGATACTTTGTATATGCTTTGTGTCACAGATAGATAGATAGACAAAAAGTTATCTGCTGCCAGCAGCAGGTGGGCATTTCACAGAGGAGTTGAAGTGAAACGTGGGCCAGGCGAGCCAGAAGAAACTGAGCCAATTTTATTCATCTGAGGGTCCGGTATATATAGAGAAAAGCTGCACAGTCATCATGAGCCACCTTCTTGGGACACTTCCCAGTATTCTAGTTCTCATCTGCCTCATACATGATTACCTCGTTCTCTAACCTAGTTATCAGGGTACAAGTGCCAGGCAGGATGTTCTGTTATCCTCCTTTGAGCAGGATGGAATTATCTCAATGTTTCTAGTTGGTACCAAGATGTCCAGCAAACCTTGAGCATCCTCTGGCCATGATCCCAGAAGAGGGCAGAGCCCTGGACCCCATATTATCAGGAAAGTTGGGTCATGTAGCTGCATTGAGCCACACAGAACTACTTGAATCCTGGATCAGATGTTTTTGGTGCTCTCTATCTCCCCTTTTCTTTTTTAAGTCAGAGGAGTGGAGGATGGTGAGCCAACTGAGTTATGCAGTCTTTCAGTAAGACGGTGAGTCAACTTTCTGAGACAAGCAGCCATTCAGCCTGGGACAAGCCAGAAGTAAAAATTGGGCTGTCTTGAGCCCAATAACATCCCACTCTGACCCCTCAGTCTTTGGTTCTCAGCATCACCCTCTCTCTGTTTTACAAGGAGCTCAAGGTGACGGATATCTGTCCCTAGCAACTTGACCCATGATGTAGCAAATCTTGTAGCACAAGGAATAACAAGGCATATTATAGTAAACAATGCTACCCAAGAGAGTAGATGAAGTCCCAAGGCAGGTATGTTTTTTAATATATTGGTAACATCCAATTTTGCCAAAATTTCTCAAGCCAGGGCTTTAAGTTTGGCCCCAGGAAAGTGACTCTTAGCAATATCATGAGTGATATTGAACAAGAAAGATAGAGCAGTTAAACATTACTGTTATGCTATATACCTTCCAGATGATTTTTTACCTTATTCCATTCTACCATACTTGAATTATAAGGCATAGATGTAACACAAATCACAGAGAAACAATAATCACACTTCAAGGAAACTCAGTTTCTGCAAGCTTGTCTCTCACAAGTTCTACTGTTTCCTTTGAAGCATCTAATTTTTGCTGAAAGTCTCTATTTTAACTCATTACCTAAACAATATTAATTGTTCTAATACATTGATCTTAAACAAAAGATCCTTATCTATATTCTGTTGTGTTGTAAATGCTACAGAAATATTTTTTTGATAATTCATTAGCATATTGTGCAGTTTGGATTTTTTCTTAATAGAGAAATTGCAGACACAGTGGTTGAAATTATCAATAATAGTAAACAAAATAATAGTAGGGCAGTGAGGTAGGGCAGAGAAGTCTAGTAACACGACAAACCGTCCCTCCTTCTTTTTAAGAAATCAGAAATTTTATGCAATGCATATCACCCTGACGTTAGATACTAATCATGAGTGACATTAGTTGGAAAAAGGAAAGGAAGGTTGTTCAACAATTAGGACAATAAATCCCTACTACATATACATTGAGTAAGAGTACACTGAATGCAAGTAACATTCCATACATAGGAGTCACAATCCAAAAGTATCCGTAAGTACATTGGAGAAGGAGTCTGGTCCAAAGTATACATTGGCAAATTGAGCAGTTTTTAATTCACTTAGTGAAGAAATGGAAGACATGGTGACAATTAGTCCCATGATTAAAGTTCAGAAATAGCTTTTGTATAGGTTCCCCCAAAGTCTGAAAACAAAAGAAGGTGGTTCTACAAACAATACAATGACATTATAACCACTAATACAGTGTGTAAGGGTATAAGTTAAGCAGGTAAAGTTCCATTAGAGGATAGTATCATCTTGTGCAAAGGTGAGATGCTAAGCCACTTCTTCTTGGGTTGTGTTTGTGCAAGGGATCTCCTGATCCTCGGTCTCTGATTTCTCAGTTTCTGCATGTGGGCAGTGAGTTGTGGAATACTCTCAGACATTCTGTTCTGGTGTCCTCATGGGTCATTCAACAGCATCTGGAAAAACATAAGCATAGACTTGCCCCACCCTCCCACCCCCATTAGTTAAGGAGCAGGCCTTTCCCATATCTGTGTTTTGGGATCTCTATACATTACCTTAATTTGGGGAGTATGCACTTTTTCACATTGTTCTTCTGTTTTTTAGTGATGTTTAAAAAATTTAGGGTGTATAAAGCAGTAGCTAATTGCCTTTGTGGTATATCAGTCCAAGTCTCCTCTTTTTATTTTTGTAAACAGGTTTTAATATCTTTATTCCATCTCTCAAGTATAACTTGACCAGTGGGATTAGAAGGGTTATGCCTGTAATTAATTTTATTTGAAAATTATTTACAGAAAGATAGAAATAATTTGGTTGTGTAGGCAGGGGCATTATCAGTTTTCAATAGTTTGGGAACACTCATTGAAGCAAAAGATCATAACATAGGATTGATAACATTGTTTACTGATTCCCCCATCTGAAGGGAAGCAAAGGAAAAAGAAATAAAAGTATCTTTTGTGACATGTATATAGGATAACTTACCAAAGGGAGGGTAATGAGTTACATAATAATGGCAATTACTGGAGAAGCAATATAGATAACACATTGAGGGTAGTTTTTAATGATATGTGTAGCTTGTTCCTATGGAACTATTTAAATAAAGTATGTGCATTTTGATGAAAATAAGAGTGAAATAATGTAGCTCTATAAATATTTTTGGGAAAAAGAGCTGGAAAAACTTGAACTTTTTTATTAAGAATTGCATTATTTTGATAAAGAGGTCCAAAAAGTGAAGAATGAGCTGTAATATGGGTTAGATAGGTTGTGACCTCTATCTTATGAGAGTTTGCAATCTTAGAAAAAAGTTTAAAAGGATCTGTATTCTGTGTGTGTTCAAGCTTAGCAGTATCAATATGTTGGCATGTGTACACTGAATATTTGCTATCTGACACAATATTAAGGGGTGCAGTTTGAACAGAAGTAGAGTGAGTATTAATAACTTTATCATGATTAGAATTAATGTAGTAGCTTGCATTTCCAGGAAGGTGATAGACAAAAGAAGTTCCTGACTAGAACCTTACAACTGAATAGTAGACATATATCCTTGTTTCACAAAGCTTGTTTATCCTCTGATAATATTCATTTTGGAAGAAGGAGATACTTCAGAAATTGAATCTTTTACCTATCATAAGTTTAGATACTACTTAACTCTTGCTTAGGCCATGGAATGACTATATATTGAGATCAAAACAGCAAAATCTGTTCTGCTTTCCTTTAACTTAGCTATAAATTGTCTTGGAAATGAAAGTTTTAGTAGGCCTCCTAAAAATCATACTAGGGATTAAAAGGAAAAATTTAAAGTATATCCCTTTTATTCAAAAGAATTTTTAAGATTCATAAATGATCACTAAACTTTTATGAAGCAAATTAATTGAAAAGTTTTTAAAAGGATAGCTCTGTTTTATCTTAAAGCAAAAAAACAAAACAAAAAAAAACCACCTTTTAAGATTGAGATTCATTTAAACCAAGTTGGTGTAAAATGTCCTTAAGTAACATAAAACAAAGAGTTTTCGCCAAAAATGATATGGTAATAGAATCTGATCACAGTACTTTAAAAAGCTATTAGTTTTAGAATCTTCTTAAGGTGAGACTTAAGTAGTTTATATAAATTTCTGAATATGTTCTGACTCTTGACAAAAAATAATATAGATTTCACATAAAGCTAACACAAAAGGGTTCATATCTTTTACTGACTACTTATTCTGATCATAGAAATTTTGCTATAGAAAGAAAAAATAAGAATATGTGAATTAAATATAGTCTTAAATGCTTTTTAAGTAGCAATTTTCTTTTTACCAATTCATAGCTCATATCCAATTACATGTTAATTTTATTCCCATGGAGCTGTAATAAACAATAAAGATTTACTAGGTCCCTCATACATAAGGTATTTCATTTAACATTTTTATTTCTCAAATTTAAACTTGTCCTGGTATAAAAGCCAAATATTAGAAATTCTTTTTAATCTTTTGCAAATTCTTAGCAAGTTAGGTTCATTATTTAGGAACTACATAACTAAAACAAATCCCTTTCTCAGGTTGAATGACTTTGCCTATAGAGATAGTTTTGAGGGGTCTTGGCAGTTTTACAAAATAAGAATAACTGAGGACTTTAGGAAGGAGCTGGTGGTGATGCCCCAGCTTTGTCAAATCTCATACATGCAGGGAGAATGGTCTGAATGGGCATTATGAATCCGAAATAAAGTTTTCACCTAATCTCCTCCTTTCTGCATACAACTCTGATAGCCAAATTTTTTTGGCTGTAATTTCTTCTTTAACTATAGGTAAAGGTATAAACACCTGGTTTCCTCTTTGGCATATATAAATATTATAAGATATAAGTGACATAACTGTTTGTACACAAACAGGATTTCTCTCTTTTAGTTTCAACAAAATTCAGATAAAACAAATTTGCTTATCTAACACTATTTTTGGCTTACAATGATCCCTCAATTTTTAAATAAGAGAATTTTATTGCAATATAGGAAGACCATAATAACACAATTATGACATTATGACATTAATTGTATTTCCAAATTATCACTTACAAAAATTATTGATAGAAAATTGGGCTTAACAAGTGCAGAGATCTTTTTCCTCTCCTCATAGCTGTAGAGTCTGATTGTGGATTTAGGGGTTTGAATGAAGGGGTTCATCTGTTTGCCTAAAAATGTGGGCTTCAGTGCTCCAGGGCTGTTGCTAGTGGGAGCCTTGATAAATTTAATATGCTTCCTCCCTTTTGCCAGACTGGGGAGGGTAACACAAATTCCTTATTATTTTTCAGCACTCTCTCTTTCAATCTGATTTGGGATGAGACTTTAATCAATTTTCATAAAATGTTTTCAGCTAATTTAACTTGTATTTCAGTAAGTTTCAGTGCTATGTTTATTCCTTAAAAATTTCTTAGAAAGTGAAAGCTTTTAACTTGCCAGTTAGATGGAGTGGGACTCTGGAATAACCCAGTGGTGCCATGCCCCTTCTCCCCCATACTGAAGAGCTTAAAGCTCTCACCTCTGAGATGTTTCTTATTCAGAACTCTATATTATCCCCAATTTTCCTTAGTGCCAAATATCATAATAAATTCTGACTTATCTTTAGAATCAAGTTAGGAGTGACACATTTCACTTTTCACATTTCTAAAAATAACCATAATGAATTCAATTGACTTACAGTTGCATTTTTATATGCAAAATTTTTCTCTAATAGGTGAGGCAGAAATGGTTAAACACTTGTCCATTTGCCTCTTTTATCTGAGGGAAAAAATTCCCTTATCTTATCTCTTTTTTCAGCATTCAACTTGGCCAGAGTTGAATGAAAAGAAAAATATTTTCAAACTTTAACTTTTAAAAGTCTTAAAACTTCTGTTCACACTTTTCATGCAAATAATTTATACATTTCTAAAACTTCCTACACATGCTCCTCTCTTTGCTACATGCTTAAACTTTCTTGCCTTTCCTACTGTCATCTTTCTGCTGGACTTTGATTAAAGCTCCTTTAAACCACACATACCTTATTTCTTTCTAATTCTGACCTGACACTTCTCCTACATTCTTCGACTTGCCATTACCATCATATAACCTAAAAAAGAAATATTTTCCTCTCTCTTTCTCTCTCTTCTCTGACAGCCACCTGCATTCAGTAGTGGGGGAAAAAGGGGAGGAGAAAGAGATAACAGCATTCCAAGGAAAGTCCAACAGTCCAGCTGCATTTTAAATCTTATAGAATGACAAATTACTCATTCTCCTTCCCACAAAGACACATAAACAAAGCAGAATAGATACAGAAAATAATAGAGTGGAGCCAAAAGCTCACAGAGAATTGTAGGAGATCTCCTGAAAAAATTAATCAGTTGCTTGGTTCTCCAGATAGTAGTGGAGGCCAGGTAAGACTTAACTTTTTATCTGTTTCTAATAAAGAGAGCTGAATCACATTGAATGGTTTGAGCCACCTTTGGCACTTTCATTTCTGATATTTTACATATAATTAATATATTCCATTAAAAAAGGCAAAAATGGAGAAATGCTCGAATCCCTACTCCATTAGTCTCTCACTCATCTTTCTCCCCACTGTTTCCCATTTCACAAAATCTATCATTCCCTTCTGTGGAAACCAGGGACAACATGTTTTTACACATTCCAAGAATTCTTATAACTGACTGCTAGTGTTAAGTAACCCTCTTTCTCTTACTGTTCTTTTTAAAAGTCTTAGATAATATTCTTGGTCTCTGCTTCTGCCCATACTTTCCGTTTTGAGCCATGCACGCTTCAGCCAAAAAGTCAAAAGCAGGTTAAAAACAAAAACAGGTTGTATAAAAACTGGCAGACTGTTCTCCCAAGACCAGGTCCTTTCTTTTTTGCTTCTTGTCCCTCATCCCCCCATTAAGCCTAGTGCTCTTTTAGCCCCAAAACTGCTATAAGTTTTCCCTATAACCCAGTCTTTGTAGCCCTAAAACTTCTACAACCTAGGTGACTTATTGCTTTCTTTATCTCTGTACCACAACATTACAGCCATTGAGGTGCCTCTTCTGCTGAAATCTTAGTCTCCAGAGTCTGAAGGAAGCCATTCCTCTCATACCTTTTTCCAGGTCCCTGTTCAGGCACCACCTGCTGCCAGAAACAGGTGGGCATTTCACAGGGGAGTTGAAATGAAATGTGGGCCAGGTGAGCCAGTGGAAACTGAGCCAATTTTATTCATCTGAGGGTCCAGTATATATAGTGAAAAACTGCACAGTCATCATGAGCCACTTTCTTGGGACACATCCTGGTACTCTAGTTCTCATCTGCCTCATATGTGATTACCTTGTTCTCTAACCTAGGTATCAGGGTGAAAGTACTGGGAAGGAATTATCTCAATGTTTCTAGATAGTACTGAGATGTTCCATTAGATGCTGAACATCCTCTGGCCACAAACCCAGAACACGCAGAGCCCTGGACCCCAGATTATCAGGAAAGCTGGGTCACATAGTTGCACTGGGCCACACAGAACTACCTCAATCCTGGATTAGATGTTTTTGGTCCCCTACAGATATCTAAATAAAACAATCAATAGTTATGTCAATCAAAAGCGATAGATCTCGATATGTCTATTATCTCTCTCTCTCTCTTTATATATATATATATATATATATATATATATAAAATCTGTCTTTCTGAAAGTCAGACCTCATACAATCCCTGCCATCAAGATTTAACATTCTGATTAGATCAATCGAGATATATCTATATTGATCTAGATGTCTTTCTAGATGTATCTATATCTATCTAGATATATTTCTATTGATTGATCAATTAGAATGTAAACTCTTGATGGCAGGAAATGTGCTACTTTTGTCTTTCTGTTCCCAGTGTATAGCACAGTTATAATTCCATAGTAAGAACTTAATAAATGCTTATTGGTTGAAGGATCATATATATATATACACACACACATACTTACATACATACATATATATGTGTGTATATATGTATGTGTATATGTGTATGTATATGTGTGTGTGTGTGTATCTGTATCTGTATATGAATGTATGTATAAGGCACTGAGGGTGATACACCATTTGATTAAGATATAGTACCTCCAATTAGGTAGCTAGTAGGGGTATGTGACATAAGCAAAGATAACCATAATACATAGCATTATATTATCATTCCATTGGTGAGGTGCTTAACATATATCAAGTCAAGTGAGGATTTCTCTACTCACCAGGGCAGGGGGAGGGTCAAGGTAGGCTTCAAAGAGAAAGTAGAATCTGAACTGTGTTCTAAAAGATGAGTAGAAATTCCAGGCATAGGGAACAATGTGAGTAAAGGAATAGAGCCATATGAAATTACCAAAAGAAACAGTGTAGAGAGATAATATAGCCTGGGACAGAGACCTGGGGTATGATCACATATAGGGAATGGAACATGAATATCAATCTAGCAAAGGCATTTAAGAAAGATTTCCTAAAATACAGGTCTGACCATGTAACTTCCTCTCCCCCCCATCCAAAAACTCCATTACCTCCCTATTATCTCCAGAATCATATATAAAACTCCATTTGATTTTTAATAACCTGGCCTTTCCCATCTTTCCAGTCTTCCTACACCTTCCTGCACCTTACTTGCCTGTTTGTACTCTGTGATGCAATGACATTGTTTTCTTTACTGTTCCTCAAATAAGACACCATCTCCCAACTTGATGATTTTCTCTGGCTGCCTCCCATACCTAGAATTCTCTCCCTTTTTTGTGTTTCCTGGCTTCTTTGACTCCTTTCAAGTCCTAGTAAAAATCCCACCTTATACAAGGAATCTTTCCTTATCCTCCTTGAAGTAAATTCCTTACCTTTATTGATTATCTTCAGTTTATCCTGTATATCTCTTTTTTTTGTACATAGTTGTTTGAATGTTGTCTTCACCATTCAACTGTGAATTCAAAAAGAATGAGGACTGAGAAAAAATCAATAGATTTAGAAATCAAATGATTTTGGAGATCTCGAAGAGAGTAGTCGAGTGATGAAAAGAGAAGCAAGATCCCAAGGGACTGAGAAGTGTACAAAATGTGTTCCCTTACCCAAAGTATTTTTTACTACAAACTAAACATCTTCAATTCTTTGAATTGACTCTCATGTGTCACAATTGCAAGGTCATTCCTCATTCTGCTTTCCCCACTCTGTATGCTTATCAATATCATTCTTAGGAGATGGTAACTAAAATTGAACCTATGTGGTCTTAGAATTTCATTATTTTTTTGAATGCCATATCATACAATTATTAACTCACATCATGCCTGTGGCCCTCTAAAACCACTAGATTTTTTTTCAAACATAAATCTGCCTCACCATATTGCTTCCATTTTTTTAATACAAGGATAAAAATTTACATTAAATTTACATTTATCCTACTATTAAATAGGGCCCAACATTCTAGCCTATCAAGGTCTTTTTATATCCTAAATCGTCCATCCAATTTGTTAGCTACCCTTCTTTGGACTTTGCGTCCTCTGTACAAAATATGTCTATATGATATAATAAGCTTATCACATAGACTTTTATCCAAGTCATGGATTAAAATGTTAAATACTGTAGAGCTAAGGGAAGATATCTATGCTACTTCATTAGTACTCTCCTTTCAAGTTGTTATTCAACAGTTAGTGAGTAGAACACTTTACTACTTATGAAATCAGTTCAAAAGCTACTTTAACATCCTAATACTTAGCCTACATATCTCCAGCCTGCCTATAAGAATGCCAAGGTTGTTCAGATGCTTTGCTAGCATAAAGATAAACATACTTGCAATATCCCCTGGACCTACCAATTTTAAAACCTTGTTAAAAAAAGACATTTTTTTCTTGATCTATTCTTCATAAAGCCATGCTTACTGTATAATCACTGTTTCTTTTTCTGCATGTTCACTAACTATCCTTTTAATGATATATTTTGAAATTTTGCTATTATAATACCAATGATATATGAGAAATGGACCTTCATATAACCACTCCCACAATGCCACAGAGTATTATCCATTTAACAGGGCAAGTAAATACCAACCTACTCTCTATGTTGGTTTGCTCACTCTAACCTTTCCTTATGGCAAATATGGGTTTTCAGAGAGAGAATACTACTGCATTATTATATTACAGTTCTCTCAGAGAGGCCCTATTGAAAGAAAACAAACTTCCTTTACTTACCACTATAGCTCTTGGGCCCCTTTGAAGGTGTTTGCTACTTAAACAACCAGTCACTTATAATATAACATATCTACATAGCATGTGGTATTTATATGACAGTCACTCATGTGCATAACATTTTTAGATTTTAAAAACCATTTGCTTAGCAATAAGACAAAGGATAATTACATCATGAATACTCATATTAAAGCAAGTACTTAAATCATAAGATATATCACGATCTGCACATAAACCTAGGTCACACTATCTCATCAATGTGTTCAATAGCTGTTGGGGAGAGTGGGTATACACTTTTAGGAATTGGGCAGAGAAGCATAAGACAAAGAAAAACCCATGTGCTTATGGTAGCTCGAAACTGATATGCAGACTTTCCTGTCACTGGTCCATTCAGGAATGTCTACACTACACAAAATTGATTTTTTGTTCACCACTTTTCTGTTGGTGCTTACTGCTTTTCAGATAGTTAAATCCTCTTGCTTTCTTTACTTGAATGGACATTCATATTTACAAGCTTTTTCAAACTTGTGATGACTCTAGAAAAGGAGTTCAGAAATATTTACATCTAAATTAAAGCTCCCTTTAAGCTGGAGAACTGCAACTCAACTGTTAATCTTTGGTTTATACATAGTAGATCAGCTAGTTATTCCCCTACTGAGATGCTTTATTGTGAAATCAGAACAGAGCTCACGGAGGCACAGCTTAAATTGACTCTTTAGCCCAGGCAAACAAACCTAGCCAGAGCACCAGGTTACAAAATAGCAGCAAAGCCTGTCTTCTCCTTTGCTTTTCCTTGTCAAACCAGAGGTGGCAGCAGAGAGCAATAGGCACTTATGGCAACTATAAGTGCCTATTGCTCTCTAGATGGTACTAATAAAGGACGGTAACTATCACCTAATAAACTAATGAAAGTAATTCTCTCTCCCACCAATCAGGAATCTAACTGGTGAAGCCTGCTATCTATCGGATGACTGCTTCCAGCTGCCACAGTTCTGACAGATTTTTGGCTCCCTTCTAGGTCTTCGATTCTTTCCCTCAATTTTTTATCAGGGTCTTCTCTCTTATTTTCAGTTTCTTCAGTCTTGATTGGCATAAATGAGAGCCCCTTAACTCCCAGTTATTCATCTTTTACTTAAAAGGTTGCAACTCTCCAAATTTCCCCCATGAGAGCAATAGTCCTTCTAAGTCGCATCTCATATCCAAATGTTTATGAATTCTCTTTTTAGGTTATAAAAGAGTTACATGCAATACACTACTTGTGAAGTCATTAATGATCCTCCAAACCCTTAATTGTCCTTGTAGTCATAGATTTCTTTTTTTTTTTTTTTGATTTTTGGAGAGCAATTGGGGTTAAATAACTTGCCCAAGGTCACACGGCCAGGTTTTTTTTGTTTGTTTGTTAAGTGTCTGAGGTCTAATCTGAACTCAGGTCCTTCTGACTCCAGGGCCGGTGCTCTAGTCACTGCGCCACCAAGCTGCCCCAAGATTTCATTTTTTAATAAATAAAACCTGTTTCTCTCCCTCTTTGAAACGTCAAATGAGGCATTATTCTTCATTGTTCACAAGATGATTTGAGTTCTTATATTTATATGACAGTTCTTTATTTGTTCAAACTACTCAATTATTATCTGGCAGCTATTTATACACATATTTTCCAATTTATATTAAATCAAAGTTCTTTTTCTACTCCTTTTAGGCATTATAAGGTTAACTTATATCAGTAGTAATATCTTATATCCTTCACCAAACTGATTTAACTGTTTTCCTTTACACTAAAATACTTCTTTTGTCCTTTTCATTGCTTAACTATTCCATATAAAAAGGGCCTCAAGGGGCCAGTGTAACAGAAATAGAAATCAATCTAACTCTTTTTGCAGCTGAATAAATGCTTTTCACAAATCCTGATATGAACTAAGTTACTTGCCTCTTTCTGGAACATCTTTAACTGACATGCCCAGACCTTAGTCCAGAAAGAACCATCTATCAGGTAGTAGTTACTAATTGCGTGATCCATTTGCAGAGGAATCTGATAAAGTCTCCTCCAGTCTGTTTGGCTCAACATCAAGATCTCTGGAATACAACAAGAAGATAGACAGTTCCAGTTTATCACTACCTCTACTGGAATCCCAGTCAATTTCAAGATAATTCTAGAGTCCTTGAAGCGATCTGAGATTAGAGAGGTGATTCTGAGGATTTCATTCTGGGAAAGCAAATCTTTTGGATCTTTGTTCTGGGCCTTTTACTTTGGTTGGTTACCAAGTTCATAGAACTAATGCCATTCACATTGCCACAATCATGTCATTTATACTTTTTTAAGGGTGACCTAGAAAAAATGAGATACCCCAAACTGTTCCATGATACTACATTGACAAATTTCTTAAGATATTAGCAAACTTCATATTCTGATTTGTATATCAGCAGGAGGTTGTATCATTATGGCAGTGAACTTTTACTCTTTGTCAAAGGCATTTTTCTCACTGCCCATGAGGACTGAACTACATCAAACCACCAGGCTCCTTCTCTTGCAATAGCCCTGTCTATTTGTACCAACTAAAGAACCACAACACAGCTGCTGGGGCTAAGGATCCAATGGAGGCTTTGCATTGAAGACCTTACTTTGGATTAGTTCCCAGTCCCAAAGTGGGAGAACATTTGGGCTTATAAAAAGGAGACTAAGCCTCTTGTGTTCATGTGTTTTGGGGGCCTTTGAGTTTTCTGCTAAGTTGGTACCATACAAAAAGTACCCTTCTCAGTGCATCGGCTTGAGGTCTGTTTGTTTCTCCCTTTCAATGGAGTTGTCTGATATACTGCCAGTTTTCCTGGTTTCCAGGATGTTGCCCCTGTGGACATGCTGAAACTCATTTTAATTGCACCAAGCTATGAATTGTCACTGCCTACCTACAATGTCACTGTCAATATGGAGCTGGCAAACCTCCTGGGACCTTTTCAAAAGAGCCTTGTAGATGTAAGTGAAGCTGTGGGGTTTTTTGCACATAGTGAGAAAAAATCAAAGAGAATTAGTGATTTTTTTGGTTCTGTTGTCATTTCCTGGTATTGTTTCTAATGATTTTATATAATATGTGTTGTTTATACTATTACAATTATTCTCTTCCTCCTTCCTTCCTCACAATTTGAAAACGGAACTTCCAGTGGTTTATTAACAATAATATACCAACTAATTACTACATATCCCTTAAAATCTATATTTACAAAATTGTTCATATCATAGATATAGATTTGTCAATTTTATGACATATGTGGTGCTTGTGTCTGTAAAGTAGAGGAGTTTCTAAGAGGTTCGTTGTTTTCCCCAAATCCCTTCCATGAAGTCTTTGGTCAGACTAATGTAGAAATCACTATGACAAGTACCCAACAAAGACCCATTTTGCCCATGCCAGGATCTTCCTTCGAATCTATGGCCTATGGAATTCTAGCTGATGCAGTCTACATTGACCACTCTTCGTTGTACATTCAGGGAGGGGGTGGGGGAAGTGTTCGCCGAGCTCTGGAACCACTGTGATATAAAAACACTTTCAAAAGAAGAGCTTCTCTAAACACCTGGGATTCCTCTGTGATTGTGGCTAATTTTCAACTTATCCAAATAGCTGAGGAGCTTCTTAGAAAAAAAGTTTTAGGAGGGGGGAAAAGACATCCTCTCATAGTAAAAAAAAAAAAAAACTATTATGTAATCATCAGACAAATTGAGGCTTGTAATAGAGTGATTGCTCCTGGATTATTTTTTTGCAGTCTCCAATTTGAGAAAAGTGTCTAATGAAGGCCCAAAGTTACCCAAAAATACGTAATACAAAAGATATCAGGAAGAAAAATGGCAAAGAATATGGTATTTACTACAAAATGGCTCCAACAGCCTTTTAAGCTTTTCAGAGGCTTTGGTTTTCTTAGTCCCTCCATACAACAGCAGTGTTTTAGGGGGATTCATATGTATGCTTGGATAGCTCACGCAGAAGACTTCATAAAGCTATCTTCTTGCCTCTAAAAAATTATTTATTTCTGTTTATTTCTGGAATTGTTACAGCCTAAGTTGTCTTCAGTCTCATCACTATCATCATCATCATCATCATCGTCATCACCAGCATCATCCTCATCATCCTTACCATCACCATAGCCAGAGTTAGGATTTTATGGCACTTTAAGGTTACAAAATGCCTTAGAAATACTATCATTTTATTCTCACAACTTTATTCTCATGAGAGGGGCAGATGCTATTATTATCTCCATTTTATATTTTGAGGAAACTGGGGCAAACAGGGGTCAAGTGATTTAACAGGGTCATACCTCTACTAAGTGTCTGGATGCAGATTTGAACTCCTCTTTCTGCCTCCATGTCTAATGCTCTATTCAATGCACTATCTAGCTGCCTGTATCTCAGAGAGTGTTAGGAATTTCTCCCTCCCCCCCAATTTTTTAAAAAATCATGTTACTATAACACTCCAAAGGATATGTGATTTCATTAATACAAGTATTCTTTCAAATGATGCAGTCTCTTCTCATCCATGACTGCCCATCTTGTAGTACTCTTGTCCATGTACTGCTATGAGTTTGCCTCAGGGGATCCACCAAAAGCCCCTCTTTGTTTTTTTGTAACATTATGAGAATACCAGTGGAATACACGGACTGTTTATCAGCTACCCTTTGCCCTCATATGTAACCAGTTCATCCTTTTTAGCAGTCATACATTTCTCTGATGACATTTTACATGCTCTATGAGTGTTTCCTGGCTGGGAAGGTATTGTAACATGCTCTCCTCCATTGGTTGCTGTTCAACTTCAGTTCTTTAGCTACTGTATTGTTCAACACCTGAATGTCACCAACAGAATGTTCATATAAAAAAGATAAGCCTTAATGTTTTAGGAAAAATTTGGGTTCATTAAAAAATACATTTTCATTTCTCAAAGTCAATGCTCTTTTTCCAGCTTGCTCTTTTTTCCTACTCGACTCTGGACCCATCTCCTTGTCCATTTGAAGTATATGTCTAGACACTCTATAGCAAAAGTTGTTAACCTCCAATGCCTCTTTGGATCAATTTTAGGGAGTCTGTGAACCTGGATAGAGAAAAAAAAAACCCATCTTGTTTCAATATAATTGGCTTCCTTTGTAAGCTTATGCATTTTATTTTATGCCTTTCTAAACATCATTCTGCGAAGGAGATCATAGGATTTACTAGACCACCAAAAAGTCCAGTCCTCTATAGGATGAGTTCTTTAGTTCTATGCAGCCAACTTTATATCAAATTCATTTTTTTCCTGTATGTATGATTGGGTTATTTTTGAGAGATTTTTGTTCTCATTTAGGAGCCTTTGCAGTGTTCCAGGGCTTTACAAAATCAGTACAATGTCATGTGGAAACAGGAACTCCTTTTAGGACCTTACCACCTAAATGAAATCTGTAGCATTCTGGGCTGAATCTCTCCCATGAAATTGGTAACCAACTCTGATGAGCTTCACTTGATAGTAATAATCTTAGGTTCATTGAGTAAAATTGTTTGTTTTTTTCTCTTAATAAAATAAATAAAAATATGTATTACAATAAAAATTATATTGTTAAAAATCAATGGAAAGATGTATAGTGAGTAAAAGTGGCTGATAGCATATTACCATGACAATTTATGCCTAAGAAGTAGTATAAAAGACATCACTGAGGACAGATATGACCAAAAAATGAGATGAGATGGCCATAAAATGGGAGTGAGTAATAGTAATATCTACCTAGATATTACAGATGTTTGTGTGTAAGACAATATTATCCACAATATATACACATGTATAATGCAATACACACACACACACACACACACACACACACACACAATTCCCCAGAATTATAAGAGGGATCCTTTGTGCAAGATTGATTGGTAGACCCAAACAAGAATTGGTTGGAAGAATAAGGTGGAGATAAGTTATCATTTGCACTGGAAAAGGAAAGGCTCCCTGATTAGATTAGATTGAAGGTCCATTAAAGTATCAAAGTAATTAGAGTGCCTTATTTGGAAGTTTATTTTGATTTTACATTTATTTTTGTGATTTTTTTAATATTTAATTTAATAAGATGGCATACTGCCTATACCTCATTTTTTGGAGGACACTTTCTTAAACCAGTAGCCAGCTAGAAGAGATCCTTTTGTGTGGCCATCTCAGTCAACCATTAGATTTTTTTCCTGTGGGGTTACTTCAAAACATTACGTATGCATCAAAAATTCAATCTTTCGTTGATTTTAAGGCCAAGATTACAATGCAATCTTTTCAGTCATTGAACAACAGCTAATTAAAGTTTTTGCAAAGTTAAAAAATTAAAGGATGACATAGAACACAAGATAGTAATTGAGTTTTAACAATTAAAATATGTTAATATTTTAAAAATTGAAATATTTTTATCTTTCAAATATGTTTTTATATTTGTGGCACTTTTATTTTTTAAGTCAGCAAAGCTTGAAACTCCACTAAAGATTTTTGAGACACCCTTTATTATAGATGGCAGAAACATTGGAGAGCATCTGCTCAGATATCACAGGTTAAAGATTTAGAGGAAGAGTCCTTAGAGGTAATCTCACTTTTCAGAGGAGAAAATGGAAGTGAAAAAACTTGCCTAAAGTAAGTGGCAGAGTTGGAATACAAATCCAGTTCCTCTGACTCCAAATCCAGCACCAATATTTATACTGCTTCAGTGTTTATTGACTGCCTGACTGTCTGACTGACTGAGTCAACTTACACATAATTAAGGCCAAAATATCACAGGAAATGTTAAAACAAAAGCAAAAAAACAGTGAGAACCAAGTGGAAGGATCTCTCAAATATTTACCCAAAATGCCTGAATTAAGGGCTTTATTTACATAGAGATACATTGGCAAGAAGAAACAAACAAAAATGTTTTTTAAAAAGCTCTTTCTCCTCAGTGAAATAATTGCTAGTTGTCATTGTCCTTGACAGGTATGCTACCTGTCAACCCACACCCTGCTGCTTTGTCATGAACCAGGTTGGAGCTAAAGAGAGGGAGGGGTGGGAAACAATTCCCTATTATGAATTTTTAAACTCGAATTTGGCCATTGTGTTTTGCTTGTAGGGGCCTCAGAACCTTATTTCCTAACAATTCCTGGCACCTCAATCAATCAACAAACATTAGTTAAACACCTAGTATGTGCAGGCACTTTTAGATGTTAGTTATACAAACAGAAAAGTAAGGCAGTTGCTGCCTACAAAGAGCTTCCTTTCTCCTACAAAGATACAGCAAGCTCATAGTAACATACGGCCAAGATATACATAAAACACATAGTATCAGAGGGTGGGGACCCACTAACAGATAGGGGAATCAAGGAAGCTCCCTTAAACGAGATGGCACTTGAGATGGGCCTTAAAGAGTTACAAAGAAGTAGAGGAGAGGAGAAAGATAATTCCAAGCATGAGGAACAGTCTGGATCTGCCAGCTTCCTTAATTTTTGTATGAACCATGACCAGCCTTCCTTTCTGAAAGCTGACCCAAAGATCTCTACCATTTTCAGCAAAATAGTCACTATGTTCATTTCTCCCATCTTCTTGAACTATACTTATTTATCATTAGGTATGGCTATTGAAAGGCAGTCTATAAAATGATACCATTTTATCTTGATCATTCCTACAGTATTATACTCTGAAAGCCATATGGCAAGAGTTGGCTTTTGTGTATTTATTCTCAGTTCCACTCACCACTTTCCAAAGGCTATAATGCCCTCAGATGATACTAGTTCTGTCCTTTATGAGTCTCCTCAACCCCACACATTCCAAGATAGTAGTCCTTTGATAAACCATCTCAGTTTAACGTATTCAACTGAGTATCCTGAACTAAATATCTTATACAATGGGGTAGCAGATTGTCAGATCTCAAAATTGTTTGGGTTTTGGCATTTCTGTGGTTGGACCAGTTTGGAAAGAATGGGACTTGGCTTGCCTGTTGGATCTGAGGCCAGAATAAGAATGAACATTAAAAAAACATTTTAAAGCTCCACCAAACCAAGTGTTTCAAACTTTCAGACAAGATTGGTTTTAAATTGAGTTTTGTTGCCAGGCAAGAATCTGGAAGCAGGATGCAAGTGACTGGCCTACCTGAACCAGCTGGTATAATTCTATTTTATGTGCAGAAAGATGAAGTGAGAATTTCGGCAAACTAAAACTGTTGTTTAAAAGAGAGGAGGCTGGAAAGCATCTGTCAAAACAACATATTCTGGACTGAAACAAATGGTGTATGTACTAAATGATGAGTGTGTACATATTATGAATGGCTATGTGTTTCTTTCCAAAGCTTTGTATACAAAGTGATGAAAGTTTTCATTCTATTGACATGATTCATCAGTGCAACAGAGGAGATGGTTGATGGTGGCATTACTTATTCACTTCTAATGCATTCAAAAGCTGTGGTTCAACCTCTTTGTATTTGGGTGGTGTAATATGGAAAAGCTTTGGATTTTTTACTGTCCAAAACATTCTATACTCCCTAACCATTCTTCCTCATCCTATCTGGCATCCCCTTCTTTATGTTCTATTTCTTTTCCAGAATCCCTATAACTGGAATCTCTTGTCCAGGCTAGAAACTTCTAGTTTCTTAACAGATTGATGGCTTTCTACCTATGATCTTAGAGGTAGGGAATACACAAAGTCATCTGAACAGGTCCTTTACCCTCCCTATAAAACACCTAAGTTGCCCTGACTGGAAATCCTCCATAATACTTGAAAAGAGTGAGATGTCCTATAATATGGATCCATGTTCCAGGTCATTATGAACTCTCTCTTTCTGTCTGGGTCTGAAGACCACTATGCCAAAGGCTTTATGATGACATACCTCCACCTGCTCTTGCCTACTGTGAGGTAGAGCCTCAAAAGATACAATATTCTTATTTGTTACAAGGCGGGATCTTAAGGGAGGACCCACAACAGTCTATTCCTGTACATCCCTCAAGTGACATTTTTCTAATAATTAATACTCTTCCTAGTGGTAACACTTCCAAATCATCCTATATTTTCTGAACTACTGTTTACCAATGTACAAGCCCCATCCCTAATTCACCCACTGGACCCCAAACACTATTCCCTTGCTTCCATCTACCTCAAACCTATTGCCCCCTATTTCCTCACTCTAGATTCACCTACCACTTCCACTGTGTCCTCTGGAATGTCTGCTTCATAATTAACAGACTGCCTTGCACCTTATAACTCTTCCTCTCTTACTCCTATTTTCTGGATTTCTTGGAGGGAAACATGGTTCTTCCTGATGACTCCATTTCCCTTATCACCCGTTCTAATACTGACTACATTTCCTCTCACACTCTGACTTAATGGTCATAGAGGGAGATCCAGAATACTCCTTATTTCTTCTTGTTCCTTCCTTCCTCAATGGGTTCAGTGCCTTTTTTTTTTACAGTTTTCTCCCTTCTTTAACTCCTGTTCTCATACATGGAAACTTCATTGTACATGCTGATGCTTCCTCACTTCCAAATACTCATGACCTGCACCATACCACCACAACTCATTCATATCCTTGATCTTCCCATTCCCTGCAAATGTTTCATTTCTATTGTCACAAACTCTGAAATTCCTTTGTCTGATTATAATTTTTATCATTTCACACTTCCACATGCCTAATCATACTTTACCACCACCATGATCAACATTTCTTCCAATCCCTCATTTCTTTCCTAGGTCATCACCTTATACTAGCTATACTCTCCTCCTTTCCCTACCTTAACCTCGTGGTGGATCAATCAACTGCACACTGTTCTCTCTCCTCAAATCCATTGCCTCTTTTTCCTGTTGCTGATCCTGCCTTGCCAAGCACCAACCTTAGATTATTCCCCCCCATTCAATTCCTTCCCTCATATTCAGGCACTACCAAATGGAGTTCAGGGAAATCAAGAAACCATATTCAGTCCCCTACAAATTCATGCAGTCTAATGTCAAGGAACTCTTTGCTACAGCAAGGTAATTATACTCTTCTCTAATTTATTTGCTAGCTATCCCACTCTTCACAGTTGCTCATTCTGACTTTTTATCTCTCTTCCAGCCCCCCCAAATGCTCCCTTTCTTCACCGTCTCAGTTGAGGACGTCCTCTCGTACTTTACCAATAAACAAAACGAAGTTCTTCATCAAGAACCTCTCCTTTTCCACATCTCTTTTCTGAGACATCTTTGCCTATTATCCTAACTTCTCTCAGGTCTCAGAAGAAAAAGTCATCCTTCTCACTGCTAAGCCAAATCCCTCCAAATGTTCCCTTGATCCCATTCCCCTTCATCTTCTCTTAGAGACAGCTCTTAATATTACCCTGTCAATCTCCAATTTCTTCCATTCTACCAGCTTCTTCCCTGCTGCCTATGAACACACCTTGATTTCTCCATCCATAAAGAACACCTCACTTGATCACATCATTCCCACTATCTATCATTCTATATCTCTCCTTCCCTTCACAGCTGGTTGGTTGTTGTTTTTCATTCTAGAAGAGGACCAAAATGACATCACTATGCTAGAGTGAAATTTCAGTGTATCAAACCAGTACAAACTCAGAATGGTCTACCACAGGTCAGACACAAATAGTCCATGTGAACATTTTGGTAGATTCTCTAAATTTGCACATCTTGCATTTCAATTCTGCTTTTGTTTATAGAGCACAGCACCTTCTCTCATGTGGTTATACCATGCTGAATGGTCCTGTGTCTCCCATGTCACACAGTCAATTCCAAAGTTCTTAAGAGAGACCTTGAAAGTATTATATCTCTCCCTCCCTTCACAGCCAGACTTCTTGAGAAATCTATATGGGGTACCTCTACTGGCTCAACTCCTACTCCTCTCCCTTTTCAGTCTGGCTTCCACCCTTATCATTCCTCTGAAATTGCTCTCTCCAAAGTTACCAACAATCTCCTACTTGTAATACCCAATGGCTTTTTTTCCTTTCTCATCCTTTTTGACCTCTCCACAGCATTCACCACTGCTGATCATTGCCCCTTTGCTACTCTCTTTTCTCCATGTTTTAATGAAGTTGCCTTCTCCTAGTTCTTTTATCTCTCTGACTCCTCCTCAGTGCATATTGATAGTTCTTTACCCATGTCCTCTTTTCACTCTCTCACTGATGATCTCATTAGTTCTTACTGTTTCAATTATCATCTCTATGAAGAGAATTCCTAGATCTGGATACCCAGCCCTAGTCTCCCTCCTGAGCTAAAGTTCTTTATCACCAAGGTTGCCTTGGACATCTTAAGCTAGGTATCCTGTAAGCACCTTAAATTCAACATGTTTGAAACATTCTCTTTATCCCTGAATGCTCCTTCCAACATTCCCTACTTTTGTTGGAGATATTGCCATCCTCCTAGGTACCCAGGATTATAACCTCATATCACCTTCAACACTTCATTTCTTTCTTTCTTTATTTTTTTGGAGGGCAGTTGGGGTTAAGTAACTTGCCCAAGGTCACACGGCTAGGTTTTTGTTTGTGTGTGCATTAAATGTCTGAGGCCGGATCTGAACTCCGGTCCTTCTGACTCCAGGGCCAGCGCTGTACTCACTGTGCCACCTAGCCGCCCCTCAACTCTTCATTTCTACTCATCCTAAATACAATCCATTGATAAATCTTGTCATATCTGCCACCATATGTCTCATATAGATCCCTTTCTCTCCACTCACATAACTATTACCTCATTTCAGGCCCTTATCACCTATTCCCTGATCTTCTAATTGGTTCCCCTGTCTCAAGTCTCTCTCTACTCCAACCCATCCTCCATTTAACTGCCAAAGTGATTTTTTTCCTTTCTTTTTCTTTTAGAAAAAATTTTTTTTCAAAGTGATTTTTCTAAAATGCAGGTCTGACTATGGCACTCAAATACTCAATAAACTCCATTTGTCCTTTTGCCTCTACAGGGGTGGGGAGCCTGTGGTCTTGAGGCCTTATGTGACCTTCTAGGTCCTCAAGTGCAGCCTTTTACTGAATCTAAACCCCCACCCCTGCTGGGATAAAATGAAAAGTTCCCTGGCATTTAAAATTCTTCATAATTTCTTCTCTTTTCTGGTCCTCTTCCACTCATTCTTCAGTCTTTGATTGAGCTATACTGGCTTACTTGCTAGAATTTACACACGGGACTCCATCTTCCATCTTCATGCCTTCTTGTTGACTGTCCTCCATACCTGGAATGCTCTACCTTCATGTCATGCTTTTAGTTTCCTTGGCTTCAAATCTTACATTCTTCAGGAAGCCTTTTCTGGTCCCAAGCTACTTCTCTGAGCTTCTCTGAGATTACTTTCCATCTAATTTGTATATATCTCTACCTAATTATTTATAAGGGATCTCCCCCAATAGAAGCCCTTTGAGTAAATAGATTGTTTTCCTTTCATATTTCCAGCACTTAGCACAGTGCCTCATGCTTGAGAAGTCCTTAATAAATGCTTATTGATTTGCTTTGCCTTCTTTTAACCACGCACCATTACAAAGTAATATTGTTTTACATGGGTCCTGATTTAGAGAAAATCTTTTCTAATTATTTTCTAAATTATGACAAATATAATATAAGTTTCCTTCAAGGCCCAAATCAGTACTACTTTCTTCATGAGGCCTTCCCTGACATCATTCTCCTCTTCGCTAAGTGAAAGTGATTTTTCTCTACTCAGACTTCTGATAATATTTTGTTTAGAATAATCTTTCACATTATCTTACTCTCCTTTGGAACATAGTTAGAGGTGCTTATTAGCTTCATTCTGTTAAATTGGAATCTCCTTAAGAATCCTTAAGTTGATGTTTGTGTGTGTATATGTGTACATATGTATCTACATGTACATACATATAAACACATGTACATATATATCTTTGTAGTCTCTCCTCCATGTCAAGCAGTCATTCATATAGTAGATACTTTAAAATGTTTGTTGAATGTATGTATATACAAATGAATCAATGTTCCAGGGTACCAGAAAGACTGAAAAACAAAGTTAAACTGAAAGCCTTTTATTCATCAACCTCATTATTTAAAATCTTTATAAATTTTTATGTCATTTCAGTATTCTGATACCATATCTTCTGGGTTTTTTTAAATAGACTCAATCTATGATAAAATAATTTGTTACTTCTATCCAAAACCATACCCAAGGTAGGAGAGGTGGAGTTTTGCGCCAGGTTTTCTTGATCCCTTAGGAAGAATTACTTCATTTCTGCTACAATCTAGGGAACACCATATCTGTTTCAGGCCTCACTGTTGTCTGGTCACTGACAAGGCTCAGGGGTTAAGTGAGTTCAGGGAAAGAGAGGAGATCACATTCGGCAGAATTTGTGGAACCTCTTTCTTCCAAGCCCACCCACCTTTCCCTTGCATGAGAAATGTCTTTCTCATACTTTTCCGCACCATTGCTTCTCCATTCAAATCAGCCCTTGTCTTTCCAAGTCTTGATCTATATCTGCACTCTTTCCACTGTGTATTCTATTGCTCTCTTCTATTTAAAAAAACTCCTTTATTTACTTTAACTAAAATGTTCTTTTTAAAAAATCATGAACTTGACAAACTCAACAAAGATGAACATTTCCTCACACAAGGAACAGAAAAAGATGGTTATATCTGACACTGTGAACCTCTATTAATACAGTTTGGTTTTTAAAAACATATTTTATTATATTTAAGCACCGCCATGTGTCCTCTTCTGAACTTCCTTCTCCTGTCTTCTGTGCAGCTAGTTTTGTTTGGTTTTGTTGATGGTCATTACTATCAACTATCCTTCTACTCACCCCCATAAGGCCTCCTCTATATGAACCCTCTCTGCCTTGTAATGAAATTATACTTCAATTTGCACTCAGAGTTCATCAGTTCTCTCTTTGGAGGTGGATAGTAATTTTTCATCACAAGTCTTTTGGAATTGTCTTGGATCACTGTATAGTCCAGAGCAGCCATGTCTTTTATAGTTGGATCATCTTTACAACATCGTTTCAGTGAACACTGATCTCCCAGTTCTGCTCACTTCACTCTACATCAGTTCATATAGGTCTTGCCATAATTTTTTTTCTGAAATAAACTCCTTCATCATTTCTTATAACACACAATAGTACTCCATCACAATCATAAACCACAACTTGTTCAGCCATTCACCAGTTGATGGGCATTCCCTCAATTTCCAATTCTCTGCCACCACAAAAAGAATTGTTAGAAATATTTTTTGTATTGATAGGTTCTTTTGCCTTTTCTTTGATCTCTTTAGAGTACAGACCTACAGTGGTATGCACAGTTTTATAGCCTTTTGAGCACAGTTCCAGATTGTTTTACAGAATGGTTGGACCAGTTCGCTACTCCAACAATAATTGATTAATGTATCTATTTTTCCTTATACCCTCCAGCATCCATTTCTAAGGTGGTACCTCAGAGTTGTGTTAATTTTCCTTTTTCCTAATCAATATGGATTTAGAATGTTTCTTTTCATGTGACTCAACAGTTTTTGTTTCTTCTTCTGAAAACTGCCTGTTCATATCCTTTGACTATTTAGCAATTGGGGAATAGTTCTTATTTTTTGTAAATTTGACTCAGTTCCTTATATATTTTAGAAATGAGAACTTTGTCAGAGAAATTTGCTGTAAAATTTTTTATATTATTTCATTATTCCATTATATTATTTCATTCAAACTCCCTTTTAAGAAAATGTAGTTTGCCTGATTATCTCTTTCAATTATATCTAATTTTACTTTTGCTTTGATTGAGAATATGATTACCATCTCTACCCTCTTCACTTCAGCTGAAGAAGCATAGTAGACTTTGCTTCAGGCCTTCATTTCACCTCTATATATGTGTCTTTCTGGGCCAAGTGTGCCTCTTGTATACAACATTTAGTTGGATTCTGATTTCCAATCCATTCTGCAATCCTGTTCTATGGGTTAGCACATCCCATTCACATTCACAGTTATGATCACTGACTGTGCATTTCCTTCCACCCCATTTCCATCTGTTTATACTTCTCTCTTTTTATCCTGTTCTTCCTCAAAAGTCTGTCTTGCTTCTGACCCAAATCTTCCCTCCTCCTTATGATCTTCCTCATACCTCATTCCTCCAAAATAGTTGGATCAGTTAAAAATTCTACCAACAATGCATTAGAATTCCAATTTTCCCACATCTCCAACAGTTATCGTTTTCCTGTTTTGTCATGTTAGCCAATCTGATAGATGTGGTGTGGTACTTCAGAGCTGTTTTAATTTACATTTCTCTAATCAGTGATTTAGAGCATTTTTTCATGTGACTATAGAAAGCTTTTATTTCTTTATCTGAAAACTCTCTGTTCAGATTATTTGATCATTTGTCAATTGGGGAATGACTTGTATTCTTATAGATTTCATTCAGTTCTCTCTATTTTAGAAATTAAGCCTATGTCAGAGACACTAGCTATAAAAAATTGTTTCCCAGCTTTCTGTTTCCCTTCTAATCCTGGTTGTCTTGGCTTTCTTTGTGCAAAAACTTTTCAATTTAATGTAATCAAAATGAGCATTTCATCATGTTCTCTGTCTTTTGTTTGGTCACAAATTCTTCCCTTCTCCATAGATCTGACAGGTAAACTATTCCTTCCTCATACCTCCTATTCTATTCTGGAGAGCAATTTGGAACTATGCCCAAAGGGCTATAAAACCGTGCATACCCTTTGAGGTATGCACCTCTTTTTGAGTTGGTGACATATAATAGGTATTTGATAGACAGATGGATAGATTTTCAAAATTGATTGACAAGTCTATTTTGTGAACAAAGAAATATTTCTCAACAGGGAGAGTTTCATTTTTTTAAGCTAGAAACTTCTTTTTCCTTCCCTTCTTCCCTTGTGACTCTCTTCTACTCTCCAACTCCCTAACAAAGTCAATTTTCCTTTCTGTTATTTCAAATCCTTTCCCCCATTCTGATTGAATCCCATTTCCATTCTTTCTAAGGGAACATTCCCATTATCCCTGATAACTAAGAGCATGGATGAACATGCCATGAATCATAAGGACAAGCATAGTCAATCAGGTAGTAGTTAAATATATCAAGTCATTTTAGCTTCAAAACAACAGTGTGAGGTAGGCACTTTGAGGGAGAATTTGATTTAATCAAGTAAAGGGGAATTGGCTATCTTCATCTTTATCTACCTTTTTGTAGCTAGACAACTTTTTTTTGTCATTTATATACTGAGAAGAGAAGTGACTTGCCTAGGGTTACACAATAAGTATATTAATCAGTCCATCTGTCAATAAACATGTATTAAGTGGCTTCTACTTGGCAGGCAGTATGTTAAGTCCTAGGGATACAAAGAATGGAAAAAGACAGTTCCAGCTCTCAAGGAGCTCACAGTCTAATGTTGAGACAACATGCAACTACCATGAAGAAAAAGCTAAATACAGGATAAATTAGAAATAATCAATAGAAAGAAGGAAGGACTTGAATCTAGGTCTTTTTTTGACTTGAAGATTCTCCCTTCACTCTATCATGCTATCTTGGGATGAATGCTCTATTTTTGTTGCTGTTGTTGTTTACATCTCTTTGAGACCCCATTTGGGGTTTTCTTGGCAAAGACACTGCAGTGGTTTTGCCATTTCCTTCATCAGCTCATTTTACAGATGACAAAACTAAGGCAAACAAGGTTAAGTGACTTGCCCAGAGTCACACAGCTAGTAAGTGTCTGAGGCCAGATTAGAACTCAGGAAGATGAGCCTGGCATTCTGTGCACTGAACCACCTAACTGCCCTAATTTCTATTTTACAGATAAAGAAAACTGTGGCTAGGGTAGGATAAGTGATTGCCCATGGTTGAATAATGAGTAAGTATCAGAGGTAAAATTTCAACCTATATGTTCCTGGCTACAAATATAGTCTGCTATCCTGAAACACACACTATTCCTCTAGTCAATTTTAGGCAAAAATTGCTAATGAGACGGTAGACAAGGAATTAGGAATTAGGGTTACATTTCATGCAGATCAGGATACAGCTTTCACCAACAAAGTAGGTGAGAAACACCCTTTTGAGGATGGGGACTTAAATTAATCTGAGAGTATTATGTGAAATGTCAATATTCTCAGGTGAATTTGTGGCTACAATTTCTTCTGAACTCAGAGAGAAAAGCCTCACTGAGATACCACTTCTTCTTCCTTTAGGACTCCTTGCTTCCCTAGGGTTGGAACTGAGGTATCACTGATACTTCTTCCTACTGATGTTCCTAAGTGCTAACTCCCTATTCCTACTGATGAATGGAGATTGCTCTTCTCAAGAAAAGTAGAATCAGATGAATCTAAGCCAGCCCACTTTAGCTAGAGCTCCCTTTCTTTTCTTTTTGGAGGAGGAAAGGCAGGACAATTAGGGTTAAGTAACTTGCCCAATGTCACACAGGTAGTTAGTGTTATGTGTCTGAGGTTGGATTTGAACTCAGGTCCTCCTGACTCCAGGGCAGGCACTCTATTCACTGCACCACCTAGCTGCCCCAACAACTCCCTTTCTTAATGTTGATGACTGCAACCCTTATGCTTGAGTCTTTCTTAATATGAAAGGCAGGCAAATATCTCCTTATTTGGGATCCCTCTCAGGTAATCACCAATTTAATTGTGACTTGAGAGAATGTGCTAGCTTTCTTTCCCCTTAGCTTCACCATTTTGTGAAAGGCATTATTTGTCTCATTGATCTAAGGTATACTGGTTTATGCAACTGGGTCCAGTGGCTCCAGCCCCCATCCTATAAGGAAAACTCATCCCTTTTATACCACCGATTGATGTATCTCCTAATTATTTCAACTTCCACGTGGAGTTAAATGTTTAATCCAAGTAATAAAACTCTGTTAAAACAAATGTATCAGTGAGAGTCAGCATTAACTTCCATTCATTTGTTTGTATAACCACAACTTTTAATTTTTCAACATTAAATATAGAATTGAGAGTTAGATGCTGTCAAGTGCTCCCTTACCACAGACAATATGCAGTACCTAAACCATCTGAAAGGCACTTTTTAAAGCAACTCCACTCCCAGTAGCCTCCAGTCCTGATTACTTTGATCACAATGCTCCTTCTACCTCTTTCTTGTCTAGGTGGCATTCATTTTGTAGATTGGAGTCTTCACCGACAGAGTAGAAAACCTCGCTATTGCTATCTTAGCAAAGGCACAAACTTGTGGACAAGTATGGGCTGGTCTTGTGCTGATAAACATTTCTGTGTCTCATCCTATTCACCTGTTGGCTTTATACTGATAACCACTTGTTTCTCACTCAATTCACCTGAAGAAGTCCCTAACTCTTGCTATATTTTAAGTTCAGGGAATAGTATCTCAGGACTTTGGAAGCACTGGAAAGGGTAATACACAAGAAAGGTTCACAAGGGAACACTAAAGCAATACATTGTTCTTTGGGAGATATTGGAAGATATTTAGTAACTTGCAATTAAGAGGAGTAGTCAAATGCTCTATCCATAGGAAATTCATTCAGGTAGAAAGAAAGATCAAAACTTTCCGGGCTATTTCAGACTCAAAATAGTTGCCCCTATCCTTAGATACCTAAAAATCAAAGAAAGTATCTCAGTTCTTGATTGGTCCTCCTTGGACTGTGCTTGAAAGGTTGTATCCCAAGAAGATACTGTTCATCTGGTCAAAGTGAACAAACCATAGTACCTTGTGAGGCAGGGAAATACATCAGTCAGACAATCATTTGTCTGACACACAAAGCATCACACAAAGCATTTCATTAGAATTCTTATGGAGGAATTAAAGGTTTATGGTAAAAAACAAAGAAACAAACAAAAACTACTGTTCCTTGGGAGACATGGTTGTATTAACTGGGTTCTCAGGGTGTTCAAAGAAACCTGAAGAGCATTCTACATTGTCCTTGCCTTCTGACAGATTCCATTCTAAGGATTCTGACAGATTCCATTCTACCTATGTGAGATGTTTTCTGAGGCACTTTTAAAAAAATATGTGTATATTTTCAATCTAGTTAAGCTGCTAATCATGTTCATTTTGGAGGGTAAAAGTACAACATCATTAGAAAATAACATTGATATTTTGAGCTCCTTTTGTACTGAACAGCTGAGCAAGAGTGGGCTGGGAGCAGACAGTGAAAAGAGGACAAGAGGGTGTTAAATTCTTGATGTTGTTCTTATGTGGCTGGAAACTGACATAGCACAGCTCTGAGAAGAAAAGCTGAGATCTGGGTAAATGCCCATGTTGAGTTTTCTCCACAACCCTCCTCTTGTTTTTCTGGACCTAGACTCCAGACTGCTTAGGTCATGTGTGAAATGAGGTTGGTCCTAAGTGAAGTGAGGTCTCCTGATTGCCAAACCACATTGCATTCTGGGTATCCTTACTAAGTACCAAAAAGTTCAGAGAGGGCCTGAGGGATGTCTGGCAGTCAAATCGGTAAAATAAGATGTGTGGTTTTACAAACCACCTGCATTCTGGCCATAATATGTCTGCATCACTTTCATGGTTCTGAGAATAAATGGCCAAATGAAGAAACTAGAAAAGATATGGTAGAAAAATATGGCATCTTTTGCCTATACAAACGAGAGAGAGAGAGAGAGAGAGAGAGAGAGAGAGAGAGAGAGAGAGAGAGAGAGAGAGAGAGAGAGAGAGGAAATATAGTGTAAATAAATGGAATCTTGTTTACAGCAATTCCTTAACATTTGTTTTACAACAGTTGTTTCCATGTTCAGCCCACACCAGCTGTTCCCAAAACATAGTGTTTTTGAAACTAATATGCTTTGCACTAACACAACCCCCCATGTATAATGCATTGTAATCTTTTTCCATCGCTGCTCTTGTTTGAGCTCCATCCTGCCTACCCCAATTTTTTTTAATGTAGAAGAGTGGTCATTTCTGGAATGGAGAAAAGGATTAAAATTCTCAAATTATGAAGAGGCTGATGGATGGGATCTGGCACCAGATTTTTCCTATGCTATGGCTTTATTCAGCTTTTAAGGAGTATCATCATTGTTAAGCTAGAAGCACTTTTAAGAAATGGCATCTTTTTAAGTGAGTTCTGTTTTACTGTTGATACAGAATTTCATCCTATTCTTAATTTTGCACATCAATAAATATATGAATGTTGGCAAGTGCCACTATTGACAATCAATAAAATCATTCAATCTTTGAGTAAATATTTTGTGCTAATAAATTTCAAAGTGTTTGTCATCCTGATGCTGGAACTGAATTTGTGTAGGTGGACTGCCCAGATCTCAGCTTTTGTGTAGATGTGCCTTTTTATACCCATCACGTTTATCTCAGCAGAGCTGTTGTTTTTCTCCTAATAAACTGTTTGGTAGTTTTTCTCATGAGCTCTGAGGCCCTCCAAAGATCATTTATATAATGACATCATATTTTAGGAAGTCTCTCAGTATTGTTTAAAAGTAATCACCCTTATAAACTTGGTCCATAGCCACAACAATATTTTCAAAAACCAACCTGTCAATTTTCAGCTGATGTTAGATGTTACAAGCTTGTTTGTTCTTGTTTTTGTTGTTATTGTTTTTAATCATCTGCTATGGGTGCGAAGGACCTACACTTTTTGAAATAGACTTCCAAGGTTGCCAACTTAAAAGGTAAAATATTCAGCTAATAAATGACTCATATTGTTATTCTGAGAGCCAGTATGGAGTAGTGGGCAAAGGGCTGGCATCAGAGCCAGGAAGGTATGGGGTCAAATATTACCTCTGGAACCTATTATATGTATGACCCTGAAAGTTACTTAAACTCTAGGTATCTCAGAAAGCTAGTGGTCGTCATAGATAAGACATTAACTTGAGTTGGTGGAGGGAGTTTCCACACCTGGAATTCCTTAAGGTGAAGACTTCACAGATTCTTTAGGTATCTCATGGATTTATAGTCTAGGGCCTTTGAAGATGAACTTTTAGGAGTCAAGAAATTTGTATGTTAAAGAAAACGCAAAGGATGAAGTTAAAAGGTTGTTATATGACATGATAATCTCAAATATGAAATGTATTCAGGAAGTTTATAGAAAAGAAAAACTTGGCCATCAGCAAATAACTTAAAGGATTATACCCAAGTAAGGAAAATTATAAGGAAATTATTTGACCCAAGAAAAATAAGGTTAGGGGAATGTTTATTGCTAAGCATTATGATTTTTTTAATTTAAAAAAATCTACATAGTGCTTTGTAACACATTTATACAAAACATAACATGTAACATATATTATACTTGTAATTTGTACTACATAAATACTTTATTCAGGAAGATTTGAAGATTTTTTAGGAGTTCTATATCATTACCTATATCATTTGCTAACTAAATGGACACAAAATCTGCCCTAAATCTTTGTTTTCATCTTCCTTTCCTTCTCCCCCAATTCCTCTGACTCTATGTGTTTTTACAGTCAATTAAAGCCTCTCACTCAAAAATGACATACAAGATGTGGAAAGGTATGAGAAAGGAAAAAATGATATCAGTAAAAGACAAATAGTTACGCTTTCTCATTTTAATTAAATGCTTTATTAAAAACTTAACATTGAACAAACAACTGAACTTAGTGATTATTTATAGTTAATTTAATTAATTTTCATTTCTGATTTGATGAATTCATTTAAATTCTTCAGCTACTTCACTTAAATCCTCAACAGGACTCTGTCAATTAATTTCTACAAGCTTCTCCTATATGGTCATAGTTAATGTGCACTCTACTTTTCTTTTTCTGCTTTTTAAATCACAATTTATTTAACCATTCTCTTATTATTAGAATTAGAAAAACACCAATGCAGTTATGGATCAAATTTGTAAAAGTAATATTACTTTAATCAACACATCCTAAATGATATATCATTATATAAATGATCTTTGGAAGACCTCACAGACTGCTTGGTCTCTATCATTAAGGCAGCAATGTGGTACAGTGGTTAGATTAAGAGACCTGGAACCAGAAAGATCTGAGTTAAAATCTTGTCTCAGACATTTAATAGCTGTGCCATCCTGGACAAGTCACTTAACTTCTCTTTGCCTCAGTTTCCTCATCTGTAAAATGGGGGTGGCAATAATTCCACCTACCACACAGGGTTTCTGCAACTCAAATGGTATATCATATAATTAGTTGGAAAAGTAATCACTACAGGTCCCCCAAAGAGATCACCAAATTTACCATGCTATACAAATGCTATAGCTCTTCTTGAAATTATATTAACATAATGTTACTATGAAAAGAATTCTTTTTATTTCTTTTTGATAAAATTTTCAAGAAATATTTCCAGCAATACCTGAGAGATGCTTTCTTTTCAGCCTTCTTTCTTCATCTCTTTAAAACTCATCTCTTTCCTCTGAATGCTATGCTGAGAGCAAAACCAAATCATGCTATGGACAGTCTTCTAATGGGAAGGATGTGTTTAGACCAGAAAGATTCATGATCTGTGTTTATTAATGGTAAAGTAACTATTTTCAAGATGGCAAGTGTGGTGCTTATTTTTAACGAATTATCTTTTGGAAATGAGTATTCTTTTAATCACCTGCTATGAGGACTCATTTCCAAAACCTGGGGGAAAAAGGGAGAGCAATGTTACTTCTGGATATAGTCAGTCTTATTACTCCAGTGGAAGCAAATCCAAATAGAAATGGGTTTACTAAAACATACATAAGAATCCCGAATGACCACAAACTGACTTGGAAAAATGTATTAACATTATGTTCTATTGTATTTTTACTTATTTTGTCTAATATTTCTTAATTACATTTTAATCTGGTTCTGGCCACATTTGGGAATGTTGTGGGCCACACACCAGCAGCCCTGTATTTGATGCTTCTTCATTAGTACATTTGTCATGATGCTCCCCATGGACAATGAGTCAGGAGGCCAGATTTGATCTTGACAATGAAAGTAGGCTCAATTGTCTTTGAGAAATTATGCAGTATTTTTAATGAACCCAAGCTTCTGGCCTGAAACAAAGGTCCCTTTCTTTTAATAAAAAAAGAGTCTATTTTATCTTGTAGTTATTTCTAAATATTTCCCTCTAGCTTACCCCCCCAAAGTAGGCTTCTCTTGAAAAAAAAGAAAAAAATTAATTGAGAAAATCTACGACCATGTCTGACAATACAAGCACATTCTGCCCTTGTAGTTCCCCACCTTTCTACTGGGAGGAAGAATATATGTATGGTTCATTCCAAGGTCAAGATCGACTATTCCAGTTACTCAGAGTTTGGCTTTCCTATAATGTTCTTTTCATTTATATTTGCATATTGTTTTTCTGTTCCTTAGAAGTCTATATATTTTTTAAACAATACTATTCTTCTGGTGGACTGGCATTGTGGTATAGTGGCTAGAGAGTTGGCTTCAGAATCATAAAGACCTTGGTTCAGATCCTGCCTCTAACACATACTAGCTCTGTGACCCTGGGCAAGTCACCTTAATTCTCAGTTCTCTAGACAACTCTCTGGGACCATAAGCTGCACAAAAGGTATTAACCTAGTAAAGGGTGATTATCACTTGAGACTTCCCTCTATCAGTGAGATCATAGGTCCAGCCCCTGTCTTTATACTTCTGGGGATGTGAAAAATTAAAGCTAAGAGTTACCCAAAGTTCACTGTAGGCCTAAGTAAGCTTCAACCAACATGTGTTGTTCAGTCAACTGAACTCTTGAACTCTCTAGGAAGTGGATGGATACTAGAGATGACTATGATGATATTTTAAAAAGGCATCGATGAAAACATTTTTGAAAATAATAAATGATAGGTAAAACTTAACTATATTATTTTAACTGCAGTGAATGCGGAATAGCTTCGTGAGATAGCTTAAGAACCTAACTACTATTTATAGTGTTGTTTCTATTAGAAAATGTGCTCTAAGTTCTAGCTTGGAATTTAGGACACTGAAAACATGTCTTGTTCCTGATGTGGCCACCTAACAAGTCATTTTGTTTCCCCCCTCAGGCCAGGACAGTCATTTGCTACCTGTCAAGAAAAAATTTTAAAAGCACCCCCCTCCCTTCCTCAACTCTCCTACTTCCATTCCCTAACCCCACACAGCCATTGTGGTCATTGACCACTTGCAAAGAAGAAAACTGGTGGATAATGGAAAGAGCATTGGATTTCAATTTGGTAGGCCAGAGTTTGAATCCCAGCTCTGCTATTACTCTGTGTCCTGAACAAGTTGCCTAAATCCTCTGGGATCTCCATTTTCTCATTTGGAAAATTAGTTAGATTCAATGATCTCTCTGTTCTCTTATAATTCAAAATCCTATGACATTCTCTATTGGTGCTTGGAAGGCTACTTGATTTCTAGAATCTGACATTTCTGCCTCTAGCCCAGAACAAGTCAAACTATTCATACAAAGGAGATGACAATTCTGGCTTTGTCTTTAGAAGGACAAATTAGTATTTTATATATCATGAAGATTTTCTTAAAAAAAGAGATTTCTTCTTCAAGAAAAATACATTAAAAAAAAGCAAAATCTCCCACTAAAGAGTTAGCATATTTGCCCTGCAGGATGACAGGTATATGTTTATTTCAAGTAGAAAAATTCAAAGAGAAAATCCAGACACCCATTCAGAATCATGGTGCTCTACTAAAGCTTTTCTGTCGTTCAGTATTTGCTCGCTCTTACTGGGGCCGTATATTAATAAAATATTTCCCAAAGAGATTAGTCTGAAAAAAATAAAATCAAACTCAGAGCCATCTCATGTTCGCTTTCTCTACAATCATTCTCCACAGTTAGTAGCACAATCTGAATTCTTTCATTTCTCTTCAAATCTCCAAATCTCTCACGATTAAAACCTATGCTTAGAGCACACCTATTCCTCTCCCACAGCATACCCAACCCTGTGCCTCTTTCTAATTTGCTTTTGTTGTCATTCAGTTGTATCTGGCTCTTTGTGACCCTATTTGGGGTTTTCTTGGCAAAGATACTGAGTGGAGTGTTTTACCATTTCCTTCTCTAGTGGATTTAGGCAAACAGAGGTGAAGTGACTTCCCCAGGGTCACACAGCTAGTGTCTGAGGCCAGATTTGAACTCAGGTCTTTCTGACTCCAGGCCCAGTAGTCTATCCACTGTGGCACCTAGTTGTCCCTCCTTTTTCTAAACATCTCTTGAAATTCTGAATCTTCAGTGAAGTATTTCCTAATTAGAAGGCATGTTTCATATTTTTTCTAGTCCCATGTATTCTAAGAATGAAACATCCATTCCCTCATTTACTTTGTTAGCATATGGTTTTTTTTTGTTTTTTTTTAAAGCAATTGGGGTTAAGTAACTTGCTCAAGGTTACACAGCTAGTCATTATTTGTGTGTGGGCTCATTTTCTGAGGCCGGTTTCGATCTTGGGTCATCCCAACTCCGAGGCCGGTGCTCTTACTCACTGTGCCACCTAGCCGCCCCAAGCATATGTTTTTAACCTTTGTTTTTAATGACATACTTGTCAGATGCTCTAATACCTCATTCTGCCCTAAAGGTGACCAATTTTTCTCAAATGCTAAGTCTGTGGAATGAAGTCTTTGACAGATCCTATCAAGCTTTTGATTATGGGCATGGTGACAAGTTGTACATCTACTGTCCAAGGACCAGGCTATTTAAGTTTTGAGAAACTCTTTCATCCACAGGTTGACTAGAGGATGCTAGTATCTGTGAGCACAGTAAACTCACAAAGGCTATCTTACAAATCGTTGTGAGGTTCTTCAGTAGAAGATATACCCACTGGCATGAAATCATAATTCTTTGAAGTACTAAATAAGTTACATGCTATTCAGTTACCTATATACACTTTATAACTGGTTTTTTTCCTACAAATCAGACCAGATTTCTGGTTCTTCAATGACAAGCAGCAGTATTTCATATTCAAATAGATTTATCTTAAATGTTGCTGTTCAGTCATTTCAGTCTCTTCATGACCCCATTTGGAGTTTTCTTCATAAAGAAAGTGAAGTGATTTATCATTTCCTTCTCCAACTCATTTTACACCTGAGGAAACTGAAGCAAATAGGGTTAAGTGACTTGCCCAGGGTCACATAGCTAGTAAGTGTCTGAGGTCAGATTAGAACTCAGAAAGATGAGTCTTTCTGACCCCAGTCCTAGCAATCTATACACTGTGCTACCTAGCTACCCCCTAAATACTTCCCAATGATGAAGAAGTTGGTAAATCTTTTTTCCCTACCTTTTGAGAAAGTCTCTCAAGATAGGTTTAATAGAAGATAACTTTAATCAGTACACCTTAAAAAATAACCTGAAAAATGCTAAGGTACTAATGTATGTAATGTACTAAAGTAAAAAGGAAACTAGTGACATCAACAAGTGAGAAAATCATGGGATCTTAGATTTGGAACTGGAACGGACTTGAAGGGTTATTGAGCCCAAACCCTTCATTTTATAAATGAGGAAGCTTGGAAACAGAGAGATGAAATGGCTCACCTGGGACCCAGGTAACTTGAGTTAAGTGTCTGGGCTGGAATTTGATTTCTATATCTTCCTCATTCCAAGGTCAGAATGCTATCTGCTATGCCATGGGACCTCTCCATAAGACATGTAAAAGCTGCCTATCAATTATATCAACTATAAGAAACACACAGTTATGAGTCCTTTAAGGGAAACAGAGTGCTAAATCTTTCTTTTTCCTTTCACTGCTATACCCCTAAGAGATAATACTGTATTAGTATATAAAGGACTGGTCTTGGAGTCAGAATGACCTGAGTTCAAGTCCAGCCTTTGACACATGCTTGCAGTATGTCCACGGGCAAGTGACTCATTGCTGCTGGCAGTTCTCTAAGATGAGTTGCTGATTGCATGCACCAATGGAATGGTTTCTGTCCACCAATAAAATTACAGACTCAAACCTACCCCACCTCAAAAAAAATTCATATATTGAAATCATTCCCCTGAGGACTAGAATTCACCTGAATTCTATTTCTAGTTCTGCTGTTAATTAGTTATGTGACTCTGGGTAAGTCCCTTCGCCTCCATGGGCCTCATTTTCCTCATTTATAAAATGAGATCAGACTAGATATTATTCAAGGTCCCCTCTAGCAACAAGTTTATCCATGATTTTGTCTTCTTGACATTTGAGGGAGATAGAGGATGACAAGCATTGTTAATGGGATTTTTTTTTAATTAGAAGAAGTGAAGATCTTTCAAAGAGACCATTTTTTTTAGTCAAGTATTATGTAGCAGGGCTATGACTAGGTTTATGTTTTTGTTTTTGTTTTTTCCTTTTGGTTGATGTCATTATAAGATCAGTGAACGTTAAGTTTTATAGCCTCAGTGCATATACCCAAGTATATTGAGGGTTTTAACAAATTTCCTTCCATAGTTATTAAAACAAATCAATTTTAAATTTTATTCTATCTTAGATGAAATACAAGCTACATAGCAATTTTAGGAAGGTGAAATATTTCATAATCAAAGCAAAGCTAGGGTGTCGAAACTTTTTAAATGGGTGGGAATTACAACATCAGATGATCCCTGTAAAAGCAGAGCATTAGAACTACTATAAATATAGTCCCTGATGATTTACTGCTTGAATCATCCCAAATCATGCCCTCCCCACCCTAGTTAAAACGCTACCTTCCATCAAAATATGTCAATGAAAAACAACATGCCAATAACTCAAGGCCTTGGGGAGCTGCAGTGAATATCTTTTGAATTAATTCTGATTAGCATTTTGGTAAAGCACCCTTTCCAACTCAGGAAGTTAAAATCTCAATACCACTTTAGCAGCTCCAAGATAGGTAAGGAGAAAAGCCCAAATTTATCATTGCACTAGAGTAGGAAGTAAGAGATTGTGTAGCAGAAGATATCAACCACCATGAACGTAATTTTATCAACAATAAACATGCAGTACCAAGAAATATACAAGGTGATCAGGATATAAAAAGGTTTATGCTTCAAAATTTGGTGCATCCATGATTCTATCTGCAAGGACATTTCTTCCACCAGTGCAGATCACCGCCCTCATACCTTCTCATTTGGTACAATTCTCATCTATGCCTTTTTATAAATATATAGTAGAGGATCCATGCCACAATTTGGAGGACTTCCCTTTGTTCTTTTGATATTTTAGGGGACTACTATTGCCACTGAAACAGTTCAGCCTAGTGGAAAGTATGCTGGTCCAGGATGGTGGAAACTTGGGTTCATATCCCAACACTTGACCTCTTGTAGCCTCAGGCAACTTTCTAAGACTATAAATTAACTATGGATTGCAATCTGCTCCAAGGGAGAAAACTCTCACCCTTAGGAGGTATTGATAGGACTCATGTCCTCTTTGGGCTATTCACATGGAAGCCCTAGCTTTTGCCACATAGGTGGTTTACCTCTATATGTGATAGGGTATTGGCATACCGACATATTTGTGAGTATACAGAATATATAAGTACATGCTTCTGTCCTCAAAAATCCACGAATTCATCAGTATGGCTATATACTTCACTGATGCAGGCTATAGACCTCAATAGATCATCTATATGAATTACTCTGACCAAAAAAATGTTTCACCTAATGACCATCCAACTTTCTGTATCAAGCAATCAATCAAAAAGTGCTGAGTACTCTCGAATCGTGAAGGAAACTAGAGAGTGGAAGAGTGAGAAGAGAGGATACTCTAAGCATGGGGACAGCCAGTGCAGACGCACAGAGATGAGAGTCAAAGTATTTGAGAAAGACTTAGAAGGCCATTGTGGCTGGACTATGGAGTACCAAAGGGGAATACCAAACCGAGGAGTTGATCACTTTTCCTAGAGGTGACTGAGAGCCAGTGAAGGTTACTGAATAGGGGAATGGCATGCTATAAAACTGCACTTTAGGACAATCCTTTTGACATTTGGCTCGAGGATATGTGGGGAGAGACATGGGAAACTACAGTAATAGTTCAGACAAGAGGTGTTAAGGAAATGAGTTAGGGTGGGTGAGGAACCTCTCCTAGCTTCGCTAAACTGACATCTACACAAAAGGTGTAAAAGGCAGTCATTCATTGGGACTACAAAACAAAGTTGTTATGCTGATAGAACCTTCCAGAATTTATGCTGAGCTGACATTCCCTTTGAGAACACAGGATTATCTCCATGCCATGATGAGACAACAGAGTATATAACACGAGGGTAGGTTCACTTACATGGTCAGAAAAACACGCTTGGCAATTAATGACGTTTGGCAAAGACATATTTACAAAATAATTTCATATGCTTTACTATCTTTGATAAATTTTTCTCCCAACTGCCCTGAGATACATAGTGCAGATATTATTATAATCATTTCACAGATAAGGTAACTGAAGCTTGAAGAGATTAGGTGACTTGCTCATAGTTCCATGGCAAAGGCAATGGAAGAGCTGGGGCTGGTACTCATGGCTTCTGATAAGCTAACTGCCTTTTATACTGCCTTTTATTTTCCTGAGAGGCAGCATGGTGTACTGGATAGAGACCTAGCATTGAAAGTCAGAAAAATCTGGCTTTCAGATTTTAGAAACCCCTGTCTCTGAGACAGATGGACTGTGTGACCCCAGACAAGTCATTAAACATCTTAGTTCTCTGAATAACTCACTAACTTTTAAGTTGCAGATCAGATATTGATCTGTATTAATAAAAGGAATTTCCTATACTAATGAAATCACAAGTCTAGTTCCCAAACCTGACCTACTACTACTCCCATAATGCATTTGAACTCTACCTATGATTCTATTATTAAAAGATATACCTGCGGGAACTTAGGTGGTGTGGTCTATAGAGTACCCCGGAGTCAGGAGGACCTGAGTTGAAAGTTGGCCTCAGATACTTACTATGTGACCCTGGACAAGTCACTTAACCCCAATAACTTCCCCCCTCCAAAAATAAAAGATATGCCTTTATTAGATTCATATAATTAGCTAAGGTTTCATTACAGATATCAGTATGACAATATTGACTCAGCCTCCAGATATCAAGGCTTCAATATGAAAATTTAGCATCCTTAGGAAACTAAATACATCACAGCTCTATACTTCAAAATCACTCCCCCCCCCATTTCCTACTACTCCACTTCCTCCTTTCCATCCTATCCATACCACAAAGCTTTTTCTCCTGATTTCTCTATTTCTATTAATGACATTGACATTTCCCAGTTACTCAAGTCTAATCTCAGCACCATTTTTGACTCAGCCTTTTCTCTTCCCCCCTCATCCTCTATCAATTCTACTTTGGCAATTTTTCTCACATTAGTGCCCTTCTTTCCATTTTTTTCCATGACCCTATTTCAAGCTCCAATCACCTCTCACTTCATCTATTACAATAATTTTCAAACTGTTCTATCTGCCTCTGCTCCATCCAACACAATGCTGCCAAATTGATATTCTCAATGTAGAGATCTAATCATGGAATTTCCTGATCAAAAATCATCCATGGCTCCCCATTGTCTACTAAAAACTCAAGCTCTTTATTCTGGCATTGATGATACTCTGTATTCTAACTCTAAGCTATCTTTACGTCCTTATCTCCTTCATTTCTACCCCCGCCCCCGCCTGTGCTTTATCCAGAGTAGATTAGTTCTATTTCTTCCCTGTATATAAATTATATTTTATTTCCTCCTCTTTTTCCAATTTCTTCCACCTTGAATCTCATCTCCTCTTTTTCCTATTCTCACCTATAAACATTCTATTCATCCATCAACAAACTATTCATCCTTTAGAGTCCAACTCTGCCATCATGTCTTTCAGGATGACTTTCCTGATCTTCTCAAGCAATAATGATCTATCATTCCTTCAAACTTTGTACTTTTCTTTACAGCATTTACCACATCCTGTTGTGTTTTGTAGTTATCTGCGTACTTCTTTTTACCTTAATATATATAGCATATGCCCCTTGAGAACTAGAACTATTCATTCATATCTTGTGATACCTCTTCCCCACCTCAAAAATAGCCAATGATCAGGTTCTTTTATTGAATAAATTAATGACTGTTAACTGAAATGCAGCATTGTCAATAATAGTTAGAAAGCTTCCCTCCCGACTCAAACTCTCAAATGATTAGAGTTGTCAATAAAAATGTAAATAAAACCTTAATTCATTAATGTGTTATTGAATTGTACTATTGGTGTTTGTTCTAAATCACAGAATCCTAGAACCTAAACACAATCTAAAAAATCTCTATTAGATCATAAGCCTCTTGAAAGTGGGGCTGTCTTATTAATCTACTTCCTCTTTGTGTCTAGGATAATGCACAATGCTTTAGAAATATGTGCTTAACTGAACAGAACTGAATTGAATTAACGGAAAAGTTGACATCTGAGCTTGACTGTAAAGATAGGTAGAATTAGGATCAGCACAAATATGGGGAAAGCATCCCAGGAAGATGAAAGAGGTGGGAAAATTCAAAACACATAAAAGACTGCTTGCTAGCATTCATTTATAAGAGAATTTTACACAATTAAAGTTGAAAGGTTATAGTAGCCTTTGAAACATTAGATAATTAGAACAAAAGCACAAAAATTCAAGAATTGGAAGTGACCTTGAGGTTCATCTAGTCCATATCTTTCATTTTTCAGCTGACCTGAGGTTCATATAAATGAGGTTCACAGAGATGAGGCCCAAGGTCATATAGCTAGTTAGTGGCAAAGCCAAGAATAAACAAAACAAGTCACTTAATCTCTTTAGCCTCAATTTCCTTATATGTAGAATTAGAAGTTTAGACTGAACAATCAGGTTTCTTGTAGTTTTAATCTTTTATCTCTGGGATTCCTATCATATTCAATCTATGCAGTTTTAGTGTGTAGGTAATACTTAGGTCTTCTTATATTGTGACCTATACTATTGTGGGCGGAATTCTGAGGGGTCCAATTATTTACTAAAAATTAATGCTATCATAATCTTTCTCTTCATTTAGGATAGTTTTTGTTCATAGAAAATAGTTTTTAGCCAGTGGGGATATTATTTGGTTTTTTTTTTTATACTATCTTTTAAAAGGCATGTATACTTTTTTTTTTAATTGAGAGACACTGGGAGGTGTCATTGGGAGATGTCATATATTTATTCTGTCAGCCCTAGTGTGATAGAGAGATGGCTTGATGCAGAGATGTGAAGTGTGGTTGTTTTTTCTTTCTTTTTTTTTTTTTTGTGACTGTCATGCTGGATGAGATGGATGGATTTTGGAACGCATCCCAGTAAGCTGAGATACTCATGTGGTCAAGTGTCGGTCTTCCTGATCAAATCTGACTTATTCTCTCCAAAGTTATCTCATTTTGCCAGCTCTACAGCTGCAGCATTGTGGCTTTGAAAAAATTATTGGCTTAACACCATCTGCAAGATTCTGCATTGGTCCTAGCGCTAGGAGCCATTGTTTCCAGTGGAATTAATGGCTATGTTCACATTGTACCTGTGTTAATTGAGTTATTTTCACACATGCTAATGTGTTGGTTACCGAGAATCTAGTTTTCACTTACCGTCTGTGCACTAAATGTGCATATAAATGGGAGAATTCTTGGAACTGACTGCCAAAATCCAAATGGTCTACTCTTTGGGGATTGTGGGATGCCAATACTTTGAAAAACTAGACTGCTATAGCTACCTGCCCATGAATTTCATACCATGGTATAGTCAATGAAAGCCAAAAAGATATTGATTAAGCACTTACTGTGTATCAGAGCTGTGCTAATTGTTGAGGATACAAAAATATAAAGGTTACAGTTCATATTCTTATGTGATTTACAATCTAATTGGTGAAGTGAAAGAGAATGTGTACAAAAATAACTGTCCCTATCACTTACTAACCAAGAAACCTTGGAAAAATCACGTAACTCAGGGGTGGGACTACGTGTGGCCTTGAGGCCTAAAGTTCTCCATCCCTAACTTAACTTCCATGGGCCTCAGTTTCTTCATCTGTAGAATGAGGGAGAAAGACTAGATGGCCTCTGAATCTCTTCCAGTTATAAATCTGTGATCCTGGGATACCACGTTTAGTGCAAAGGAAAGGTTCAGGTGAAATATGACAAGAAATGTCAGGAAGGACAGGATACTTCCTTGGGGAAGGGAGGTAAGGGGTGTCAAGAGTCTTTATCAAAGATTTGTTATCAGGTTTATAACTTGAAGGGATTTCAATAGTTGGAAATGAGATGGTAGAAGTCCAGTATAAGCTTGGAGAATGGAATGAGAAAAGGCCCAGAGATGAGAGATATTGGGATCAGAAGGGAAAAAGAAGAGTATTTTGTTTTGGGATTAAAGATGAATAAATGCAGGGGAATAATATGAAGCAAGAATGCAAAGATTGCTTAAAGTAAGACTATGGAAGGCATTGAGTGTAGAGTAGAGAATTTATGTCTTATTTGGTAGGTGATAGAGAGTCATTAAAGGGAGGTAGGTAGTAGAGTATGTGGAGGAGAATGGTGAAAACTTTAAGTCCAGGTCACATTGGTGTAACCTAAGGATTCTAAGAGGTAAAGCTGAAGAGAGAGTACATTTCATTCATGGACAACAGACTGTGATGGAATCTTGTGAATGAGGAAAGTGAGTAGTACAGTTTGGTTGGAACTTAAAGAATGTAAAGGAAAGATGTAATAAGCTTGGAAAGGTAGGATGGAGATGAAATGCTCTAAATACCAAACAACATACCTTGTATTTTGTTCTAAAGGCAATAGAGAACCACAACACTCCTTGGACAAGAAGATCAGATCTGGGCTTTAGGAATCTCACTTTGACAGCCATGTGGAGGATAGGCTGGACATGGGAGAAACTGGATGCAGAGAGACCAATTAGAAGGCTAGAGAAATAGTTCAAGCAAGGTGATGAGGGCCTACAGTAGTGGCTATGTGAATGGAAAGACAAGGATGGATGTAAATGAAAGTATAGAAGTAGAACTGTTAAGAAATGTTAACTTATTGAATAAAAGGGAGAGGGAAAGTGAAGAGTCAAAGATGACTCAGTTGTTGTTGTTCAGTTGTTTCAGTCATGTCCAACTCTTTGTGACCCCATTTGGGATTTTCTTGACAAAAATGCTAGAGTAATTTTCCATTTCCTTCTCCAGTTCATTGTACAGATGAGGAACTGAGGCAAACAGGGTTAAGTGACTTGTCCAGGGTCACATAGGTAGTAAGTGTCTGAGATCAGATTTAAAATTGGGTCTTCCTGACCCTAGACGTGGCATGCTGTCCACTGCACCACCTAGCTGCTCAAAGATGACTCTAAGGTTGCAAAAAATTTGATGACTGGGACGGTGAGGTGTTCTCAACAGAGATAGGAAAATTAGGAAGCTGGGAGAGTTTAGGAAATCATGAATTTGTTGACAACATGTTTAGTTTGAGATGTTCAATGAGCCATTCCATTGAAGATGTCCATCTATTTACATATAGTACTAGAGCTCAGGCAATAAACTAGAGGAGGATGTGTACATCAGAGTCAGTTGATACATGAGAGCATGTAAGATTATAAGATCAGAGACAGAGATAGAAAGAGAGAGAGAAAAAAGAGAGACACATAGACAGACAAAAAGAGAGACAAAGTGATAGAAACAGAGACACACAGACATACCCAGGTCAGAATTCTAGGATTATCTTTAGTTAAGAGTGTAAGATTTGGATAATGATATTGCAAAATAAATGGGAGAAACCTAAGAAAGAAAAAACTCAGAGAGGAGAAAGTATCCAGGAAGAGGGATTAGTCAACAAAGTCAGAGGTCAAGAAGTATGAAGAATGAGAAAAGGCCACTAGAGTTGGAAATTAAGTGATCACTGCTAATCTTGGGGATAGTAGTTTCACTTGAGTGATGAGGATGGAAGCTGGATCCCAAGTGATAAGTGAGTGAGAAAAGAGGAAATTGAGGCAGTGGGTATAGAGAGCTTTTTTCTATCAGTTGGGAGACATATAAAATGATTGCTTTGGTGAATGGTAATATCCATCAAGTGAAGACTTTTAAGATTGGAGATGTTAGCATATTTGTAGGCAGCAGGGAAGGACTTGACAGTTATAGAGATACTAAAATTAGATGGTGGCAATGGGAGATGGTTGGGGAGTCAAAGTTAAGGATACAAGTAAAGGTGTTATCTTTTTAAAAATTTTCATTGTCCTTACCCTCATTCATAGTTCCTCTTTTTTCATGTCTTTTTGTCATAATAGATTTAGTTTGTTCTGAAAATGATCAGTGCCTTTTTGGGTCATGTACATTTTTTTTTTTTTTTTTTTGCTTTTTGGAGGGCAATTGGGGTTAAGTAACTTGCCCAAGGTCACACGGCTAGGTTTATTGTTGGTGTGTGCATTAAGTGTCTGAGGCCAGATCTGAACTCAGGTCCTTCTGACTCCAGGGCCGACACTCTACTCACTGCGCCACCTAGCCGCCCCCATGTACATTTTTTAAAGAGAATGGCAAGAATTAGAGAAAAGTTTGCCAGTGGAATGTATATGTGTTTGAGTGTATGAGGGGAATAGAGAGCAAATGCCTTATTTGCTCTATATCTATTCCCCCTAACATGAACTATTTCAATTAATTATTCTAATAAACTGAGTGCTATTAATCCTGTGTGAACTCTGAGAGGTGAGTGAATAAAAATTGAAGACCAACAATTTTGCTATTGGCAGGAATATACAGCAAGCGAAGGGATATAGAACAAAAGAAACTGGGCTGAGGTAGCCAGGTTTTCTACAGGTTGATTTGCATGGCAACCAAGGGCATTATTGCAATTGAAAAGAACTTTATTACCCCAATTCCACACAGATTCTTTGAAGTTTTGCTATACTGAGAATGTTGTGATCATTTAGAGTCAATGGATTCATGATCAGGGATATGATAGGAGTTAAAATCTGGGAGTTATAATTCAAATAAAAGTTTAAACTGCTCTGAGGACCAGCAGCAGGAGAAAAGGAGTTCAAAACACAGAATTTTAAAATGCCTATTGACTTCTTTATTTAGCTGGCTGAGCATGGCTGTCTAGCCTTTGAATCACAAAAGAGATAAAATAAAGATGACTGACTTCTGGGTATAAAAGAGGTGGTAGATGGTGTTTCCCTCCCAAACAGCAGTGTATGGTTAGGAGACAGTTTGTGTACTATGAAGAAACATAACTGCAAAATTCATCTCTTAAAATGGGACATCCCAGACAGTTAGCTCCCCTTTTCACAAATATACTCTAAGAACTTTCTTTGTAACTCCATAGCGCCAGTTTTTCCTTCATGCTGACCTGGTAATCAGGACCTATTCCTAACCTCCAGATAGGTTTCATGAATGGGAATGGAAATATCAATCAATAAAAATGTTCTATAATTAGTAAGAATTGCAAAGAGGCTTCATATCTGGGGGTGGGGAAACCCTAATTCTCTAACAATTAAAGCTATCCAGAAGTGCAATGGTCAGCCTAGTATGGTAATGGGTTACTTTTATTAGATGTCTGGATGACCATTTGTTGGGTATGCAATAGTAGGGATTACCTTAAGGGTTGGCTTCATTTTTTACCAGTCGATACTCCTCTCCAGACTGCTGCACCATGCCCCCCAAACCTCTTCATCCTGGAAGATAATTTCAGCCCTGGAGTTCACATATTCAGTTCTTGTAGTAACTCTCCCTGATTAAATGGTTCCTTCTAGAATCTCCATTTAAAGAGGGTGCCCAGGTGAGCTAATCTCTTAATTTCTCATCAGGACTCACTCTAGACTTCTCCAACATATCCCTTCACCTTCTTCAACATGTATTCACCTTCTTCTCCTCTCCGCCCTCATTTTTAGTTTTCCTTTATCTGTTGTCTTCCTCATTAGAATGTAAACTCCTTCAGGGCAGGGACCCTATTTCTATTTCTATTTGCCTTCTGAATGCCTGGCATATAGTAAGCATTTAATAGATAGTTGTTGACTGTCTGGCTGGCTGGTTTGCACTGACCAAATAACCCTGTTTTCCCTTCCAACTCAAAGATTGTATGGTTCTATGAAAACCAAGTGGAAAGAATGGAGATGAATACTGGTTACAGTCAGACATCTCCCAAAAATTTGGGGAGAAAATAGAGGCTATAAATTCTTTCCAAAGTTAAGGAAATGACTGTGTATACAACTCTTTTGTTCTCTATATTAACATCCACTAAATTAAAAATGTCACCCAATACTATTCTCCCCATACCTGTGGTAAGCCATGCCCATCCTCTAAGCATCATCAAAGCATTGCAAAAATGGGATAGAGGCTCACACTGACATGGCTTCAGTCTCCAGCTTCTGAGCAGAATGAGAGACTAGCTAATGTAGGCATCTAGTCATCTGCCTTGCTGCCACCTAACTCTCACCCCGAGGATCCTCCAAAGATCATGTCCCCATGCCCAACCCCGGGGGAGTTAATTGACTCAGTTTTGAAGTGGGCCTGGCTGTTTATTGAAGAATCAGTCGGTCAACAAATATTTGTTAAATATGTGTCAGTTATTGTATTAAATGCTGGGGAAACAAATATAAGCAAAATGAAAGATAGTACATACCCTCAAGGAGCTTATGTTCTAATGAGAGAAGACCACATAAAAGAGAACTGAAAATAAGGTACAGAAGAAGAAGATACAAGGGAACCTTCAGGAGAGGAATAGAGGATGGCTGATCTGGGTACCTTACCAAAATGGAGGCCCCAAGAACTCACCAATGGGAGAAAGAGTCTGAAAGGATGAAGTGATGTTCCACTGTGAGAAAACCACAAGGTGAATAAGTCAACCATACCCCAATCCTCTGTAACCAGCCAGGCCCCAAACTGAGAGCCGCATCCCCTTCATCCATCCAGGGCCTAGTCTTGGACCCTCCAGACCAGGATAAAGCCAGTGTAGGCAACCTTGCTATCTGCCCCATGACAGCCCAAGCATATTCTACCCTTTAATCTCAGGGAGTAATATTTAGATCAATATGATCATTTCTACTGGAAAGAGAGTGATCGTATTCTGTTCTATGGCTCTTATCAAAATCCCTGTGATCCAAAATAATAGGCTGTCTAAGTAGGTCCATTCCCTTGCTACCACTCCCTAAACTCCAGCTCTGACTGTGTCATTCATTTATTCAATAAGCTCCAGTGATTCCCTTATTGTCTTGAGGATCAAAAAATTCTTATTTGATTGAAAACCCTTCACAACTTGGCTCCAACCTACCTTTCCAACTTTATTCTACATAATATCACTCTATAGTCCCAATGAATTGACCTTTTTGCTATTCTTTAGCCAAGCCCACAAGCATTTAGTCAGGCACTATGCTAAGTACTAGGTTTACAAAGAAGGTAAAAAAATCACCTCTTTCCTCAAAGAGTTCATATTCTAATGAAGGAGACAACATATGAATAACTAAGTACAAACAAGTTATATACAGGAAAAATTATGGAGGAAATCTCAGAGGAAAAGCACTAAAATTGTGGGAGATTAAGAAAGACTTTTGGAGTGATAGATCACAATAATAATGTAGACATGTGCCTGGGTTTCAGACATTCCTTTAAAAGGCTTTTCTTGGTTCCCCCGGTTGTTAGTACCCCCACTGAAATTCCCCCCTTTTTATTATGTATATACCCTGTATTTATCTATGAATATGTGGCATTCCCTCAACACAATGTAATTTCCTTGAGGGCAAGGACTATGTCATTTTTGTCTTTATACACCAAGAGCCTAGTATTGGTGCTTAATAAATGCTTGTTGAACCAGTTAAGATGGCACAGTGGAAATAGAATTGGACCTGGAATCAAGGGTTCAGACATTTACAAAATGTGTAACCCTGGGTAAGTCACTTAACCTCCATCTGCCTCACTTTTGTCAACTGTCAAATGGTGATAGTGATAGCACCCACTTCACAGTGTTGTTGTGAAGATCAAATGAGGTGATATTTGTAAAGTCCTTAGCACTCTGCCTAGAACATAATAAATACTTATTTCCTTCTTGCTCTCACAAAAAAATGCTTCTTGATCAACTGTTACTGAAAATCAGCATGTAGAAATGAGGAGGAATGACTGGTCCCCTGGTTCTGGTGCTTTTAGGCCATTTGACTTTATCTGATGACGCTTCAGTAGCTGAGCAGTTTCCTTCAAAAAAGAAAAAAAAAACTTCCAGATGCCTTCATGCTAATAAAATGGCTCCTACAGATATTTTCCTGAGAATCTAATCCAGAAGCCAGAGAGAAAATCCAACAAAGGAAGATTTGCTAACATGACATGCTATTTATCTGTTTAATGCCTCTTGCTGTGAACAACAGAAGATCAGTTTGTCATAACCTTAATGCATTCCTTTTGGGCTCTGAAGGTTCCAGGATGAACTGCCATTCTTTGGCTTCCTCAAGCATAAAAGTGAAAACTGATGTTATTTCTCAGAAAAAAAAGATGAATTACTACAGCTCAGAGGAGGGTAATTAGAGCACCCAATCCAAGTTTAAAGAATGGGTTGACAAGCCCAAAGAAGATTAAGAAAACATGGGCATGTTTTGCATGTGTTTTATTACTTAAGTGATTAAAAACATTATTGTATATGCTAATTGCCACCGACTGTAACACAACCCCATTGGAAGGCAATATTAAGTACTGGAAAACAGAGTACATATTTAATTATTTGTCTATTCCATAAACAAATTTAATTGGAATCTAAAAACAGCAAGGGACAAAAGCTCAGTTCATTAGGGACCAACTAACTGTAAAGGGCAGATAAAAACCTTTTGTCTGATACAGATGTACTTCCCGAGCTCCATTGGAGAACACCAGGCAGCTCACTAATCACCAAGTAAGAGGGGTTCTCATTATTAGACTTATAAAGCATAAACCAGGTCACCACAAGCTTTGAAGGTACTGATCATCAATTATTTCGCTAATTGTTTGTTCTGTTTGCATGTCTCAGGGTAAAAGGAAAGAGTCGCTGAAGCAAAAAAGAGACACCAGTAATTGCTACCTCAGTGACAGTTGGGTTTTAGTATCTCATTATTTATGATTTGTTTTGTTGTGCATATGTGACTTTAAGTCTACTGTATTAATATATACCCGAGAAGCCTACTGTGGAACACTTGTGAAATCATTACACAAATTAATCGGCAAGTCCAGACAAAAAATCTGCCTTGCAAAATCCTGCCAGATTATTGTTGCTTAAAAAAAAAGATCAAAATCTCCCACTTAGGACTCTGAATCTCTAGCTATTTAGGAAGTGCTATCTGGCAAGTTCAATTTGAAATGACCTTCTTTTATAATCATCATCATATGTTCAAAATACAGTATTTCTTTATGGCCATCCTAGAAAGTGGATGGGATTGCTTAAAAATCTTTGTTAAGTGGAATGATTCCTTGGCCTCCAAATCATAGCAAAGTCAACATGTATTTATGATATGAGAATGGAATGGAATGCCATGGACCTAAGTATGGGATTTTATTTTCTCCTAGTGTTATAGATTTAGAGCTGAAAAAGACATTAGGAGTTACTGAGTTCAACCTTCTTGTTTTACAGATAAGGAAAATGAGGCCAAATGGACTTACCAAAGATTACACAGCTAGTTAGTATCCCAAGTAGAATTTGAATTCATGGCTTCCTGATGCCAGGCCCAGTGCCCTATCCACTATACCGCCCTGATCTCGAAGCTGTTGGATGACCTAAAGAGAAGATACAGTTTTCTTATATCTTGAATCATTTCCTTAACTAAAACCAAAGATACATGGGCCCTCTTTAAGCTACATAACAATGCTTCCATTTTATTGTATGTACCTTCAGGTTTTCCATTCACAAACCAGTTATCTCCTCAAAACCAGGGACCCTCTCCTCCCACCCCACCCCTGCTGCTCACTGTAAAAACTGAAGAGGGTGCAAATGTCTCTGATACAAAAGCTAATGAGTATTAAGTGCTACACATTTTGACAATTATAAACAATGTTTGGGAAAACTGTGGAAATGCTGCATTAATGTGCTCTCCTCTGCAAGCAGAAATGATATTCGCCTAGCCAGCCATCTAAGGATCAGTGAGAGCTGGGTGTGAAGGGGAAAAATATGTGATGTTGGCATGTATAACACCATCCTGGTGTTTTTGTCTTAGGATCTAATACTCTAGGTTATACTTCTGAAAGCTACAATGGATCTCAGTAGGTCTTATGATACAACTCTCTGCCTTCGAGAAAGAAAGGCACTACTGTTCACTTTTCAGTACAATACAAAGAATGATGGAAGAGGAAGGGATGCAACTGAAACCCAGAGAAGTTAGGTCATGTACTCAAAGACACACAGCTGGCTAGCGAGTGGCAAGCCAGAGAGTCTGTAAGCTCTATCTTTCCTAACAACACAACTCTACCAGGAGACTATCCAAGAATAAGGTCACTGAGGAAGTATAATTATTTTTCATTCAAAAATAAGATCATTAAATAATTCTTATTACTGTAATATAAATGATACCTAAGTCTAGTATTCCCACAGTTCAAGATCTTCTCAAAAGGTCTTTCTTCTAGCAACTTATGTATCAGAAGAACCTGGGGGCTCAAGAATATTTCTTATAGCCAGTAAAATACCAGGGGCAGTTTCATTCTAAATCCACAACTGAGAAGACAGATGGTATTGACAGGTCGTTGGTCCCATTATGATATTAACATGAGATGGGGAGGCTTTAAACTAACTTGTTTGTAGGTAAATAAATTTCAAGCAAACTGTGCACCTGTAGCCTGGAAAATTACTCCTCAATTACACATTGTAATTACAGTTGTTGTTTAACTATTAGGAATAACCTACAGGGTGCTGAGAGGCACATAAAACTTACTTGTATGAAGAAATCGATTGTGAGGGGGGACAGTGGGATGGAGAGGATGACTTGGAATGAGAGATTAATGGAATGAAGATTATAGGAGAAAGCTCTTTGAGGGCAGGGATTATGCCTATGTAGGCATATGTAGTTTTCTCTGTATAGTCCTTAGTGTATGCAGTATAGCCTATAATCAATAACTTGATGAATGCTGTTTGATGATTAAATTCAAGAAAACTGCATTGAGCACTAATTATAAACTCAACACTGAGCTGAATTAGTGAAAGGACAAGTGTTAAGAAAATGCCACATTTCCTCACTATGCTAGCTGGCACTAAATACATTTATTAATACATTGATACTTTGTTTCAGGGGAAAACCTCAGGGCCATTAAAAGCATCATAACATTATCAAGGCCAAATAGCACAGAAGAAGCAGTGTGTAGTTCCTTATCCCATAGGTGGCTGATGGGAAATACAGTTTTTATCAGCTGGAAGGAGGATCTGAAGGCTCATGGGAGGCAGAATCATTACTGGACAGAGGAAGTCTGGGAGGTTTTGCTCTTAGCTAAGAGGAAAGAGGGACAGAATAAGGGTGTGGAGAGAAAGTGTAACAGCAAGCAAAGTAGCACTTAGCTCTTTGTCAGCTGTTCAAGTGCCTTTGAGCCTGGCCTGTGATTATATCAAGTCTTTATTGGAAACAGTTTACATTGTGCTGCTCTTAAAAGCTCTAAGGGAGTTTGGAGACCTTCCCTACCCTAATAGGCCTAAGGAGATTTGGAGACCTTCCTTGTCCGTAATTAGGCCTACTATCATCACATGGAGCCCACTCTAGGAGGAACTTGCTGAAAGAGAACAGGAAGGGTGGAACAGGAAGGAGCAGAGGATATAAAAGCTTGAGCATGAGCTGGGACCAAACAGAACGGAGAGAGAGGATGTTTGTGATGTTGGCACTCTGTTGTTCTGTCTGTTGTTCTGTATTGGTGTTACTTTGTCAGACAGAAGCACTATGTTGATTTGTGTTGATTTCTCAGACAGAAAGCAAATTAAGATGATAGTGCTGGCAATATGTGAGAATATTGTTGTAACTCTGTTAAGCTTAATGTGTAAATATTGTTGTGGCTCTGTTAAGTTTTGTATTCCTAGAAAAAGAAACTGAAGAACTTGTGGTGGAGCAGTCCCCAGGAGTTGCAATTGGATAGCTGCCTACCTGTGAATTCAGGCAACAGTTGGTGAATCTAGGCAAGAGGTGGGAGTGTGGAAGAGGAGGCATGGAGTTTGGAAGTCAGCCTTGAGTTAAAATGAAAAGACCTTTATTTACTTGGGTACTCAGTGCTGACTCATCAGATTGTAACTTACTGTGACATAGGGGTGGATGGCCTTTGTACTTTTCACTACCCCATAAGGATGGTGTTTATACTTTCTGATTACCTCTTAAGGGTGATTGAAAGCGAGCCTCCAGTCAAGATGAAAGACTTTAGATGGGTACTTTATATTGATTGAGGAGATTGTGTCTTCCCAAATGATATGTTTTATTTAAAAGTATGTGGCCACTTTAGTAATAAGTTATGTTATATTGTTGTGAATGCTATTGCTGAATAAACAGAGAGTTCACTATAGTATGCAATCAGAACCTTAAAGTTATTCACAGCAGCAGTCCTCAGAAGAGCTGCTCGTAATTGACTTTACAGAAGGGTACCAGGAATGAGTCAATGGTGAAAGAAAGATCATTAGTACTCCAAACTGAATACAATCACACAAACAAACAAACAAACAAACAAAAAAAAAACCCTAGCCATGTGACCTTGGGCAAGTTACTTAACCCCAGTTGCCCTCAAAAAAAAAAAAGAGTGTCAATGTTAGGACAGGGATTCAGGAGGCCCAGTTTTGTATGGTTTTGTCAAAAAAACAATGCCTACTTTTGTATAGATTATTCAGTTCCATGACAATTTTCATCCATTTTGCTTTGTTGCATAAGTCCTTCCCCTACTCCCTTGGTACTAAAATGTTTCTGCTCTTATTCTTTATTTTTTCTGAGATGCTATTAATTATAGATATTCATTCATTTACATGTTTGTTCATTCAGCAAACATTTAGTAAATAACCACAACTACAATGCTAGCCACTGGGGATACAAAAAACATTAATGAAATAGTCCTAGAAGACCTCTTCAGTTATAATCTGCTGGTTATTCCACTCACAAAGAATTGCTCAAAAGTTATGATAAATGCTGAAAAAAGAGTATGTGAAATCATTTGAATAAAAATGATGGAAATAATCAGATTACAAAGCCTAAATTTTTCACATGAATTATAAGAATCTTTAGAGATTTGTGAAAGGGAAATGTGTTATTTGGTGCCACATGTAAATAGAAGTCCCTTCTTTTTCTTCTTCATCACCAACCAAAATATTAGTCAAGCAAATGTATAAGATATTTGTACAAGTTTTTGCTTAGATCACACTAATCAGAGTCTAGTTGGTCATTTAATCTGAATTAAGAAGAAGTTATCACATAAAAAGGCAATCTACTAACCAAATATTTATTCTTTTAAATTCTAAGAGCTCCAACATTTTTCTTTTATTTTCAATGTGCTCAAGAGGTAAAGATCAAAGTTTGAGGCCTTCCAGGTCCTTGGTGTGACCTTTTGACTGAATCCAAGTTTTATAGAATAAATGCTTTTATTAAGAGTATTTGCTCTGTGAAATTTGGATTCAGTGAGAGGGCCACACTTGAGGACCTAGAGGGCCACTTGTGGCCTTGAGGCCACAGGTTCCCCAACCCTGGATCAAATGTTCATTTCAAGAGTGAGGGTTAGAATTTTTTTTAACTTCCTGATATTTATAACTGACTAAATGATGTCATGTCATACAAACCCCATTTGGAGAGCTCAGTTACCAAGCAATGGATAAAAAAGATGACAAATTCTGAATAAGAGTCTCAGAATCAGGATTTTTGTCTTTCCTGTCTTCCTGTGCCAGCATTTGAAGTAGTTGAGAATCAAGATTGAGAATTAGTTCTTTGGAACTGGTTTTGGTTTCATCTGTTGCTTAGAAATCCCCCAGAAGTCAATAGGTACTTTGTGTACTGCCTGGATCTAGAATGACCAAAGTTGATGAAGACTCAGCTTTCCAAGAAGGATTAGAGCTGAGTCTTCAGGATAATTTGTCATTTTCCTCAGAGAAAGGAGATCCTTTATTTTGTTCTCTTCCCATATAGGTGAGCAATTAAGGGAGGAATTATTCCTCCCAGTGGCAATCACTTGCCTAACAAAGGGCACATTGGGCTCTGATTTCCTCTTAATGCCAGATGGTCTGTGTGTCCAGGCAACTGAAGGAAAATCCACTGAACATCTTACTACTTACCTCAGCACTGCTGGTTCTTTTGCTTCTCTCTTGGCAAAAAGTGAAAGAAAATCTCCTTCTAGTAGACTTGCACTGCATTATTTATTTCGTCTGTAAACTCTGAGTCAATAAAAGCAAAAGTGGCACCTTTTTGGTTGTCTGTTCAATAATTAAGTCCAAATTAACACTTTTAATATGCTAAAAATCCAAGATTCCGAGTCTATAATTAGGCTTTTCTGCTATAGCCCAGACCAAGCAATAGCTAAACTGAGGGAGAGAGCAAATTCATTCATCCCAAATAACATGTTACTGATCACCCTTTACCAAACACAGACAAATAGCCCATTTCTCATTGCCATTAGTAAGATCACTCAAAAAATGCATGTGATATGTTTCATATAACTTTTCTAATGCCAGCACCTATAAGAATCCCTCTTTGTACCGAATATGATTTTGCTAGGATTATTATCTAACATAAGATTTTAAAATATATGTATATGTTAATATTTTCTCTTTTCTCAAATCCTTCTGAGAGCAGTGAGTTATAGGAGGGAAAGGAACTATAGAGATAGGTGTTTATATACTAAGAGAGAGATGTTTATACACACACTACATGTATGTGTATATGTATATATAGTAAATATGGATCTATATATTAATATGTATTTATCATAAATGGCTTTTTAAAAGACAAAATGAATATGATGAATGAATGCATGGGTAGGTGGCACTACTATCAGAGTGCCATCTTTATGATGGCTCTTTAATAATTATTAACTTTCTCTCCCTCCCCCCTTTAATTCTATTTTTTCCCTCTCTCTCATCTTCCCTATTCCTTTTCTCTTTTCCTACTCCCCTTGTCCATTTATCCTTTTTTTAATTTCTTCTTACCTCAAACCTGCTGGTCATAATCAGTGATATCCACGAGCATGTTTGAGGTCCATTTTATCCCTTATGAATGAATGAATAAACAATTATGAAGTGTTTACTAATGAATGAAGCACTAATCAAAAAAGTCATTTATTGTTTTAATTAAAGGAGTTATCCTAATCTTTTGCCCTAAGGGAAATATTGCTTGAAGGAATGAAATATAATAGAAAGAGTACTGATTTTGGAGTCAAGAGGATTTGGATTCAAATCTCATTTCCAATGTTTATCTGTGTGACTTTGTACAAGTTCATTCATTTCTCTGGACTCTAGTATATTCATCTATAATATGGTGGGTCTAGACTAGATAGCCTCTGAGACAGGAACCTTGCAGCCATAAATCTATGATCCTGTGAAAATGTCACAATCATCCATTCAACAATACTTGATTAAGCACCAATTTGATTTGCTCTGGGGTAGGCACAGGATTACAACTGATTCAAAGGCCTCTGAGCTGGTTTTGTGGTCTGTTTCTGCAGTCTACCAGGGCAAGAATGAAGTGAACTGTTTGCTTTTGCCCCTTGATTCTATGGCACAGGAGGTGTGAGTCCTCTAGGAAAGTCAGGAAGGCAAGTCAGCATTCATTCTTTTGGGGTCTTGGAGTAGGCAGCTGTCCAGTTCGGGTTTTGATAGTGTTTGCTGTTTCTTGGGTAAACATTGTTAAGAGACTCTCCCAAACCACTTGCATCTCCCAAAAGGTCATCTTTTATGAACCACCATTTTTGTACTCCATAGTTACTATGTATTTTGTCATGCTATGCTCTAGGAAAGCATGGGAGTCAATTTCTGAGGAAAATTGATGGAAAATATATTGAGTTAGCAGTGATCTGAGTTCTGTTAAGACTATGCACTGAAGAAAGATTCTGAGGAGAAAGATTTCCATTGGACATTTGCAGAAATCTTTAAAATGTGGAATATGCATAAGTGGAAATAAATGTTATTTTTCAGAAATCTTTAGATGATTTTTGCTACAAATTTCACTGGCAAGGAAAATGTGTTCTAACTCTAATGAAACAAGAAGGGAAATTTAAAAAGTTATATTCCTAGGACTCAAAGCAAGAAGAAAAGGAAGGAAAATGTGTATACTATTTTAGTTGAAAAATGATTGTGAGATAACACAAACTTTTAAAAATAATTTATTTTTAAAATGAACTGTTGTTCATTCATTTCAGTCATGTCCAATTCTTCATAACTCCATTCATGGTTTCTTGGCAAAGATATTAAAGAAGTTTGTCAATTCTTTCTCTATTTCTTTTTTTACACATGAGAAAACTGAAGCAAACAGGGTTAAGTGACTTGTTCAGGGTCAAAAGCTAATACCTGAGGTTGTATTTGAACTGAGGTTTTCTTGATTCCAGGTCCAGTGCTCTATCCACTGTGCAACCTAGCTGCTTTTTTTTTTTTTTTTACATTTTTTACATTTCTATATGTGAGATATAATTTTAAAAGTTCGGTTACTTTGTTTGAGTCCTCCTGAAGATTTTTCATTTTTCCTTTTTATCCAGCGTTCTTGGTGATATATAAAGGCCATAGTTATTATATACTTCATATTTCTAGTTGTCTGTTATGCCTTGAAGTATTTTATGAAAGTCTTTTCAGAATTCTTGGTATACTTCAACTTGTCCTTAATTTTATTATAATATTGCCTTATAAAAATATACCACAACTTATTTAACAATTCACCCATTTTTGGAATGTAATTTGTTTCCAGCTTGAGTTTTTTGTTGTTGTGGTTTTGTTCTTTTTCTTAAGTTTTAGTTTAGTTTAGTTGTTTTTTTTTTCTTTACAATTATTTCTAACCTAATGCTGCTATGAAAACCTTTACATAGAAAGTGCTTTGTCTTTTTGCTTTTGTTCTTGGTAATACTCTCAGGATATATTCTCAATGATGAAATTATTAAGATAGATAGATTGCTGATAGATTGCTCTCCAAAGAAGTTCTATGAGTAACTACACAATCAATGAGTATATCAGTTCCTCCAGCCCCTCAGCTTTAATTGATTTTTTAGTTATTTTTGTTCATTTGATTGGCATGGTGTAGTACCTCAGAGTTTATTTTAATTTTTATCTCTTTGATTTTTGGTGACATTAATTTTTTTCAAGTTAATACTTATAACTCAAGTTTCCTCTTCTGAAAATTATTCATTTGTATTCATTGACCACATATCTCTTGTGGCCCAGGAATTACCAATGTGACTTTTAAAAATAATTTCTTATACATTTTGTGTACCAACTTTAAATCTGTCATATTTTCTGTAAGTAGCTTTCTCCCCCCAGTCTGTTATTTTTCTTTGGATCACTCATATTTATTATTATAAGTAATAAACCTGATTTGGTCTTCTGATTTTTTTTTAAGCCCAGTGCTCTAGATGATGTCTAAAAGACTTGTAGTCCATCACAATCTTCTTTAACTGTTCAAATTACTAAAAATAGCATGTAAAACAGGTTGCATTTTTATTTTTACAATCATTTCTTGTACTTCCTTACTGCTTAACCCACTATTTTAAAGACTTCACCTTTAGGATAGGTATTTCCTTTCCTTTTATTCTCTTTTCTTTCATTGTTATCCTTTCCATCTGTGTTAAATGCCTCTTAATGAGAAGCAATGAATATTTTTAGTGTTCTTTACCTTTTGGTTATAGAATATACATTTGAATTCTAAAATCAAATGTCATTTTCTTCCTCTATGATTAGAAAAGATTTTATACATTTTTCTTATATCTGTATCAATATTAAATCTTAAGATATTAATAAAGTATGTTTTTATTGTGAGAGTTATTCTGCAATATTCTGGGATTAATGCAACCAGGACAATGTTATCTGTGAACAGAAGCATCTGAAGGGATCTACTATTCAAAGGAAACCCCTCGTATACTCCTGCTTGATCTCTTCTACAATATGATCAAGAATTTTAGTGAGTGTATAAGTCTCTACTTTTTGCCTCATTATTAAATGTTGGGGATTCATTAAACTGTAATAGTGGGGGACCTTAATGCACCTTATTTAGACATAGACAAACCTAACAAAACAAAACTGAAGTTAATGACCCAAATAAAATTTTAGAAGACTTAGATATGTTCTCTGGTAATTACTGATTAGGAACGGAAAGAAAGGTGCATTGTTTTCAGTTGTTCATACAACCTTTACAAAAACTCACTACATATTGACATAAAAATCTTGCAAGCAAAGTTTTTAAAACTAACCCAGAAATATTAAATATATCTTTTACTGATGACAAAGAAATAAAATTGTATTCCATAAAGAAAAGGCACAAAATCAATTAAAGACTAAATAATTCAATGCTAAAAAATATTAGGTCATAGAAATAAATCACAAAATAATAGATTAATTAATCCGAGAAAATGACAAGAATGTGACAGTGAAGCTTTGGGAAAGCAGCCAAAGTAGTCCTTAGAGGAAAACTTGTATCTCTAACCTCTTTTCTCAACAAAAATAGGATAAATCACTGAACTGGGCATTAAATTGGGGGGCTAAAAAGCCAAGGGGAAGTGGCTGCAGGGGAGGGGAAGAACAGGAAGGCAAAAAGGCAAAACCATATTCTCATTGAATCTGACTCAGGGAGAGAATGACATACATATTAAATGGGATATCTCACCCTGCTGGAGAGTAGGGGAAGGGGGATGAGAGGGGGGATGATGGAGGGGAGGGCATTGTGGGGGGGAGGGGAGGTTGGAAGTACCCACTTTCAAAGAGGGACAGGATCAAAGTAGGGAATGGACCAGGTGGGAGGTGGGATGGGTGGGAGGGGATTATAAGCAGCCTTTTACAATATATCTACTATGGTAATGTTTTGCATAGCTATACATGTACAACACATACTGAATTGCTTATCTTCCCAGAGGGAATGGGTGACAACGGAAGAAGGGAATGGATCTGAAATTCGAGGTTTTAAAATTAAATGTCTCAAATATATATAAATACTATTATTAATACTATTTTGCATGTAATTGGGAGATAAAATGTTCAGGCATTGGGACACAGAGACTCACTTTGCCCTAATGGTAAAGTCAAAGGGTGTAGGGGAGAAGATATGGGAGAGAGCAGATTGGATGAGGGGATATCTTGTGGAACTGCTATTCTGGGGTGGTGGGTAGGGGGAAAATGGGGAAAAAATTATAACTCAGGAAGCAGTAACCTCGCTGAGCTCCTCTGTCACTAAGTCCAAAAGGGTAAATCTGAGCAGATTCCGGAGTGACGAAGCCCAGTGGAAGACAGAGTGTGGCAGAATCCAGCACAGGAGGTTGCCCAGAGTGTCCGCACAGGTCGAGCGCAGAGCGCGTGGGGTCTGCACAGCTCAGACCTAAGAGCAGGCAAGCAGACTACACCAGAGAGAGAAAAAGCCCCAGCCTGCAGACTTACCAAGGACGAATCGCAGTCATCTCGCAGAGGGAACGGATCATTGGAGCCAGGTAGGAGAGTCGGGCCCCCAGTGGAGAGAGTGGCTTCTCGGGCTGCATTCAGCCCCCAGCCTGGAAATTTAGAAACTGCCTGCCTGTATGATACAGGGGCTGGAATGGCAAAGTAAATTCTAGCTGCTCAGATCCTCCCATCCCTCCTTCATGAAGCAGAAAACCCAAAGATAAGTCTCCCACCCAGACTGAAATCCCAAGTTAATGGAAATAGCCTCAGGCTTGAGAATCTCCAAGAAAGGGTGTAACTGAGACAGCCAGGAATCTGAAGAGAAGAGAGGGAGGGGACCCAACTAGCCCCACCTCACCTCACCAACAAAAGCCTACTTATAGCCCAGGGGTATAGAGGCAGAAAGCTGAAGTGGTCAGACTCATCCCCACCTACACATCTACATTCCTCACTGACTTCCCTGACTTAGCCATAAACTAGCCACCCAGAGGTATTCAAAGTCAAGGATCAGGCCCCAAACTCATAGCCTGAGACACTAAGAAACAGGAAGTCACAATGGGAAGGAAGGAAGCTGAAAAGGAGAAGGGGAAGGCAAGAAAGTCTATTCGAGCATACTATGCAGGGCAAGAACAACAAAACACACAGGACAATATAGACTCTCTGCCCACACCAGAGACCACAGAAGGAAACATGATCTGGTCTCAAGCCCAAATAGCATTCCTGGAGGAGCTTAAGAAAAATTTTAAAGACCAAATCAGGGAGGCAATGACCAACTTGGAAAAAGAAAATACCTCCCTAAAAAAGGAACTTCAAAAACTTACTGAAGACCATAATTCACTAAAAATTAGATACAACCAAACTGAAACTCAGAACTCTATGATGCAGCAGGAGTCAATCGAAAAAAACAAGATGATCGAAAAATTGCAAGAAAATGTAAAATATCTCACTGGAAAAATAACTGACCTAGAGAACAGATCCAGGAGAGACAACCTAAGAATTATTGGTCTACCAGAAAGCCACGATGAGAAAAGCAGTCTAGACAACATCCTCCAAGAGATTGTCAAAGAAAACTGTCCTGAGGTCCTGGAATCAGAAGATAAAATAGCTATTGATAGAATTCACCGGACTCCTCCTGAAAGAGATCCCAAACTGAAAACTCCAAGAAATATAGTAGCCAAATTCCAGAATTATAAGATTAAAGAAAAAATTCTACAAGCAGCCAAAAAGAAACAATTCAAATATCGAGGAACTACAGTTAGGATCACACAGGACCTAGCAGCTTCTACATTAAAAGAGCGGAGGGACTGGAATTTGATATTTCGTAGGGCAAGAGAGCTAGGACTACAACCAAGGATTAACTACCCGGCAAAACTGAGCATAATCTTTCAGGCAAGGAGATGGACGTTTAATGAAGTAAGGGACTTCCAGACTTTCCTAATGAAAAAGCCAGAGCTCAATGGAAAATTTGATCTCCAATTACAAGACTCCAGAAGAACATAAAAAGGTAAACAAGGGTAACATAGACTCACACATGCAGAAGTGCACATACCCACACCCACAAACACAAGCTCATTACCTGGGATGCAACAAGAGCAAAATGTTCACATCCCTATATGTGGAGCTGATAACTGTCAATATTTGAAATCTCTATGATTATCATGACCTGCAAAAGGGTTATACTTAGAGGGTGTGGGTATGAATGCACTAACATGGAGTCTAAAAAAAAAAAGACTATTAAGGGGATCAATGGTACTGTAATGGGAAAAAGGAAAGGATGAGCTAGGAAAAGGTAAAATATGCCATCTGAAGAGGCATCAAAACACACTATAGAAGAAGGGAAAGTAAGAGGGAGAGGAACATCATTTAAACACTATTCTCACTGGTTCTGGTTCAAAGAAGGATCAAATTAATCAGTGAAGTTTAAGAATCTAACGTGAATAGACACATAAATTCATTAAATAGAGGAATTGGAGGGAGGGAGAGGAGCATTGTTTGAAATTTACTCTCATTGGTTTGGAATCAAACGGGGAGTAATTTACTCTGATAAGTATAAAAATTTGTTGTGTCCTATAGATAGTGGGAGGGTAAGGGGGGGTGAAAAGGAGGAGACTAAAGGGAGGGATTATAAGGGAGGGAAATAGTAGTAAGGGGAGAGGGTAGGTTAAGAAGGGGGGTCACTGGGTGGGAACACTGAGGGAGGGGGTGGTCAAAAGGGAAAACTTCAAGGAGGGGAAGGGAGAAGGAATAAACAAAAACATAAACAGGGGAGGGAATAGGATGGAAGGGAAGAGACAGATAGTCATCATTACTGTGAATGTGAATGGGATGAACTCTCCCATAAAACAGAGGCGGATAGCAGAATGGATTAAAAACCATAATCCTACAATATGCTGTCTTCAAGAAACACATTTGAAACAAAGGGATACCCACAGGGTAAAGGTAAAAGGTTGGAGTAAAATTTATTATGCCTCAGCTAAAGTAAAAAAAGCAGGGGTAGCAATACTTATCTCAGATAAAGCAAAAGCAAAAATAGATCTAATTAAAAGAGATAAGGAAGGAAACTATATCCTACTAAAAGGCACCACTGAGAATGAAGCAATATCACTACTTAATATATATGCACCAAGTGGTATAGCATCCAAATTCCTAGAGGAGAAGTTAAAGGAATTAGAGGAAGAAATAGATAGCAAAACTATACTAGTGGGGGACCTTAATCTCCCCCTCTCTGAACTCGATAAATCTAACCTCAAAATAAACAAGAAAGAAGTTAAGGAGGTGAATAGAATCTTAGAGAGACTAGATATGATGGATCTCTGGAGAAAACTGAATGGGGATAAAAAGGAATTTACTTTCTTCTCAGCAGTGCATGGTACATACTCAAAAATAGACCATGTACTAGGGCATAAAAACCTCACAATCCAGTGCAGAAAGGCAGAAATATTAAGTGCATCATTCTCAGATCATGATGCAATAAAAATTATATGCAATAAAGGGTCATGGAAAGATAGACTAAAAACTAATTGGAAATTAAACAATTTAATCCTAAAAAATTGGTGGGTCAAACAAGAAATTATAGAAACAATCAATAATTTCATTCAAGAGAATGATAATAATGAAACAACATACCAAAATTTGTGGGATGCACTAAAGGCAGTTCTCAGGGGAAGTTTTATATCCCTGAGTGCATACTTAATTAAAGCAGAGAGAAGGGAGGTCAGTGAATTGGACATGCAATTGAAAAAGCTAGAAAAAGAACAAATTGAAAATCCCCAATTTAGTACTAAATTAGAAATACTGAAAACCAAAGGTGAGATTAATAAAATTGAAATTAAGAAAACCATTGAATTAATAAATAAAACCAAGAGCTGGTTTTATGAAAAAATCAACAAAATTGATAGACCCTTAGTCAATATGATAAAAAAAAGAAGAAAACCAAATTATGAGTATCAAAAATAAAAAGGGTGAATCTACCTCTAATGAAGAGGAAATCAAAAAATAATGAGGAATTATTTTTCCCAATTGTATGCACATAAATATGACAATCTTAGTGAAATGGATGAATATTTACAAAATCACAAATTGCCCAGATTAACTGAAGAGGAAGTGAATTACTTAAATAACCCCATCTCAGAAAAAGAAATCAAACAAGCCATCAATGAACTCCCTAGGAAAAAATCTCCAGGGCCAGATGGGTTCACTAGTGAATTCTATCAAACATTTAAAGAACAATTGATTCCAATACTCTACAAACTGTTTGGGAAAATTAGTGAAGAAGGAGTCCTACCAAACTCTTTCTATGACACAAATATGGTACTGATTCCTAAATCAGGAAGAGATAAAACAGAGAAAGAAAATTATAGACCAATCTCCCTCATGAATTTAGACGCAAAAATTCTAAATAAAATATTAGCCAAAAGACTCCAACAACTTATCACAAAAATAATACACCCTGATCAGGTAGGATTCATTCCAGGAATGCAAGGATGGTTTAATATTAGGAAAACCATCAATATAATTGAGCATATCAACAACAAAACTAGCAAAAACCACATGATCATCTCAATAGATGCAGAAAAGGCTTTTGACAAAGTACAACATCCATTCCTATTAAAAACACTAGAAAGTATAGGAATAAATGGAGCCTTCCTTAAAATAGTTGCTAGCATCTATTTAAAACCATCAGCAAGTATTATATGCAATGGGGATAAACTAGAAGCCTTTCCAATAAGATCAGGAGTGAAACAAGGGTGTCCACTATCACCCCTCTTATTCAATCTGGTACTAGAAACGTTAGCAGTAGCAATTAGAGAAGAAAAAGAAATCAAAGGAATCAAATTAGGCAAAGAAGTGACCAAGCTGTCACTCTTTGCAGATGATATGATGATATACTTAGAGAATCCTAGAGAATCAAGTAAAAATTACTTGAGACAATAAATAAATTTGGCAAAGTTGCAGGATATAAAATAAACCCACATAAATCCTCAGCATTCCTGTACATCTCTAATAAAACTCAACAGCAAGAGATAGAAAGAGAAATCCCATTTAAAGTCACTGTAGACATTATAAAATATTTGGGAATCTACTTGCCAAAACAAACCCAGAATCTATATGATCAAAACTACAAAACACTTCTCACACAAATAAAAACAGATCTAAATAGTTGGAAAAATATCAATTGCTCATGGCTGGGTCGAGCTAATATAATAAAAATGACAATTTTACCCAAACTAAACTATATATTTAGTGCCATACCAATCAATTTACCAAAAAACTACTTTGTAGAGTTAGACAAAATAATAACAAAATTTATTTGGAAAAACAAAAGGTCTAGAATATCAAGGGAATTAATGAAAAGAAATGCTAGGGAAGGTGGACTAGCTATGCCAGATCTTAATCTGTATTATACAGCAGCAGTCATCAAAACTGCTTGGTACTGGCAGAGGTGTAGAGTAGTGGATCAATGGAATAGATTAGGTGCAGGAGACCCAGCAGTTAATGAATATAGCAATCTATTGTTCGATAAACCCAAAGACCCCAGTTTTGGGATAAGAATGCACTATTTGACAAAAACTGCTGGGAAAACTGGAATACAGTATGGCAGAAACTGGGCATAGATCACTATCTAACACCATATACCAAAATCAAGTCTAAATGGGTGCATGATCTAGGTGTAAAGGATGATACTGTAAGCAATTTTGGGAAAGCAAGGAATAGTTTACCTGACAGATCTGTGGAGAGGGGAAGATTTTAGGACCAAACAAGAATTAGAGAGCATTATAAAATGCAAAATGGATAATTTTGATTACATTAAATTGAAAAGCTTCTGCACAAACAAAGCCAATGTAACCAAGATCAAGAGGGAGGTGGGAAATTGGGAAAGAATTTTTACAACCTGTGTCTCTGATAAAGGACTCATTTCTAAAATTTATAGAGAATTGAGCCAAATCTATATGAATACAAGTCATTCCCCAATTGAGAAATGGTCAAAGGATATGAATAGGAAGTTTTCAGAGAAAGAAATTAAAGATATCTATAAGCATATGAAGAAATGCTCTAAATCACTATTAATTAGAGAAATGCAAATCAAAACAACTCTGAGATACCACATCTCTCCAGTCAGATTGGCTAAGATGACAAAACAAGAAAGTGACAAATGCTGGAGAGGATGTGGGCAAATTGGAACGCTAATACATTGCTGGTGGAGTTGTGAACTTATCCAACCATTCTGGAGAGCAATCTGGAATTATGCCCAAAGGATTATAAATAATTTCATACCCTTTGACCCAGCCATACCACTCCTAGGGTTATATCCCAAAGAGATCATAGTAGTGGGAGGAAGAACCATATGTACAAAAATATTTTTAGCAGCCCTTTCTGTGGTTGCAAAGAATTGGA